>CM060201.1:15609680-15831442 GCA_030562195.1 Nipponacmea schrenckii
TTTATTTTGTCTAATATCTCAAATTAAAATCAATAAATACCAATACCTGGGGGCCGCCATCTTTGTCAGCGAAATGTCAAGCTTGGAGATGCCGTAACAATAAGTATAAAAATAAAGACATAAGCTACTACCAAATATCAGGTCACACTAAGAATCTGCAAAAGAGCCCCACAACATCGGCACGGGTTTTACAGCGGATAGGCATAGACTACGTTTTATTTCTCAATAAATAAAGACTCGTGTGAAAAATATGTTCAGTCTGACTTCGAAGTAAACAAAACCGCTTTGGTCCTTGAATATGCACCTGGTGGTAAGCGACTTAATGGGATGATCGAGTCTACAAGTTCAAGGCCGTATTATGAAAATATGGCTGACCATGTAAGTTTTAGTTGAGGAGCGAGTATGAGCACACGAACGTGTTAAGAATTTGCCGATTTCGTCAAGACCTACTTCGTTTCGTTTCTTTTGTTTACAACCTGTACCGTCCGGACTAGGCCTAGATATCTTTTACACCTCATTTGTTTCCGGATTATCCAGTCCCTGTTATGTAGACTGTGGCAGACTATTGTTAGTCTTAAAGAGAAGCTGACATGGATTTTAATATCGCTTATAAGACACTTTTTTAATTAGTAATGACTATCTTATATCATTATCAAAATTTATTAAGCGATAATACAGGTCAATACCCTCAAAAAACACTTTTTCTGTCGACCCTGCAGCGTGCGGTTATCAGTCGGTTGTAAAAAGACACCATACTTGTGTGACGTCATGGCGGTAACCCAAAACGATGGCGGACATTGAAATCAATAGTAGAAGCTGTCAGAGTTCGAGATTAATATCGTCTTATCCCGCTATGCGAGTTCTTGTGAGATAGAAAATGCGGACAGTGAAAGTGAAGGTTTTCTTGACCAATTTTCCGAACCAAAAGATGCCTGCCGTAACTATCCTTTATCCATACGAACCCTAAGCCTCCGATGCCGAAAGTCGGGATAGCAGTAGGCCTTGTGTCTAGCGATGAAAATGATGGCGAACCAGCTGCTGATATCGCCTTACCTGTCGATTTAGGTCGACTGAACAACGTTCATTGGTAAGTTTAAACTAACTGTTTAATAAAAATTGAATTAAAGTCGGAATTGCAATGATTTAATAGATTTTGTCTGCTTGAATCACGTGTTACTATAAATATAAATGTCACGCCTCTGGTTTGTTTACAAATGGCCTCCAACCATGAATAATGTTTTCTCTAATACTGTAAGGCCATCAAGAAAGCATTTCATTCAACTGCTTAGAAATAGCCTTGTTGCCTATAAGTATCATAAGTATAACAACAACAAAAACTTATCCTATCATTTCAGATGTCAGTGTACTTACGTACACATAGGAAATCCTGAGGAGTCAATTGAGTCTGGAGTGTGTGTGTTGCAGGGAGGTTGGGTGATGGACAAGAATGAGAGTCAACCTGGTGACTGTATTACACAGCATCCTGCTCTTCTTATGGTGTGTTTAGATCAAGGTGTGCTGGATCTTGCCTACAGCCATTACAAGCAGCACTATGGATAGCTGAACAAATCTCAAATGCGTAAGTGAACATATTTGAGAAGTAAAACCATCTTTTGCAACAAATAAATTTTTAACATGAAGCTGAGTATCTCATAGCATAATACTTTATCACATGTGTATGTTTTCCTAAACAATTTAAATAATGTCAAATAATGCAGCATTTAAGTATGCATTCTAAATAAATATTAAATGTATTTTTATTATAATTATATTTCAGGCAGCACAGACTGAGATACTAGTATACTGCATAATACCATTGATTTGTATAGAGGATATGGATTTCCTTAGCAAGAAGAGTGGGGAACCACTGCCTGAGTTTGATAACAATTTCCATCACCATATAATGGAGGTAGCTGAATAAACTGTAACATTATATTAGTTATCTCTTTTTATTTCTTATGGTTCAGAATAAGGTTAACTAAATGATAATGACATGGTCCTTGGCCCTCCAGACCTCGGGGACAATCATAGATACAATGACAAAAAAAATTCATAAAAAAATCCAATTATTTCTTGATATTTTAGAGTTCCATTTAGGGATCCAAAAAGTAACACAGTCTCTGCTTTATTTGAATGTTCATATTTAAATGCTAGTGGTGGTGGAACATTGACTGTTTCAGGCTCGTCTGTTATTGTCCCATCCAAACAAGCCTGGCAGACCTCTCCCAATAATTGGTTGATAAACACTGAAAGAACAAACAAAAGGGATGTATTAGCTTATGTAAATTTTGATTGTATCAGTTTCGTGTTTACTGAAAAATTTAAAAAAAAGAAATACCCATTCTTGTTAAACTCCTTTCCCTGATTTGCAAATTTATTGAAATGAAATGCTGGTATGAGTATTCTGTTAGGGTAAAATACAATACATGTGCAACTGAAAATAAAAACTTTGATTAAAACAGTAGTTTGTGTAAGTTTACATTGCATTAAGATTAAAACAATCAATGAGAATTTGCCGAACAAGTCCAAAATTATGGTTGAAAATTGCTCTTTGTAAAAATAAATTTTAAAATCATGTGTGCTCATGTTGATATTTTCAAAAAAGACATTCCTAGACTAACAGTACTATTTTGAGGATGTTATTCCAATTCTCATAAAATATTGCTAAAAAGACCTTGCTTAGACAATAGACCTAGAACAAGTAGGCCAACCCTTCATTGGTCAAGTCTATAATAATATTAATGTGTGTTTACAATAATAATATAGAATTCTTAGGCCTGGATCTAGGCCTAGTTATTCTATTCAACTCTATTCTGCTGAACAGTATTAATTATTTCTTTGGTCCAAAACAAATATAAATGGAAAGTTTCAAACTTACTCTGGCTTTTTCCCGTTTGTCAAAACTCAAACTGTCAGTGTCGAACTTCAAAGGCTCACCGCTCACGCTTTGTTGGCACTGAGACATCGTCCTCAATATCCCTGACACCCGGAGCTTTAGGATTTCTGAAATATGGTCCGAACTGCATCTTACATCGAAAGCTGTCTTCTTGTCAACTGTGTCCCCATTTCAGACATGAACATGGGCGTACTGTCGAAGCAGTCCTCGGTGAAATTGACACTGCTCCATTTAATTTGTAGATGTCTAATCCGTACGAGTATTTTGCACTCTTTCCTCTCAAATTCGTCGTAATTTCTGGTTATGGGGGAACAGGTGAATACTGACATTCATGTTGTCATTTTTTCGTTCGAACAACCACCTACAAATCTTCGAGGCATTTTGCATAAATATTTATTCCTTTAACACCGTGATCAATGGCGCTTGTTTACAAATCGTTACCGCGATGACGTCATATCCGCCTTCTCCACTTCCACTCAACTATTGATCGGGAAATTCTCGCGCGAATATTTAAAACACGAATAACTTCGTTATAAGTTATTTATTTATCATAATTTACACATTTTTTTGTTTAGTGTTATATTTACTATTCATTGAACGAAAGTACCCTGTGGCGTGTCAGCTTCACTTTAATTATCAAGACTGTGTTCTGGCTCAAATTGATAAGATCTATCTATCTATATTCTATAGACATCATTAGATTATGACTGCACGTCAGCAGCCATGTTTGTTTACCTTTCTATCTACGACGTGACGTAATAATCTGGCATATTCACGATCTCTAAAGGGATAATAGGCATTTGAATGAACATAATATTTGAAAATTGTTAACTTGGCAAATAAGGGCTCTATATTCATCAGTAAATATAGCCTACCTGCTGCCATAAATAACATAAAAAATAAATAACTATCCAAAAATACTAAGTCATTGTCCATAATGATGCATTTCATTATTGAAAAACGCTTAATAATTTGATTCGGCGTTTTTCAAAATGACTTAGTTTTCCAGATTTTATGGGATTATGTTACTTTATGAAACGAGGTAGGTTCACTGATGAATATAATATGAATAAGGCATGGCCTTGAATGAGAGCGCAGACTAGGGCTTTTGATAATAATGACTACGCAAAATAATGTCATTCATTGATAAATTTCGACGTCATAAATAGCGTGTGACGTCACAAAACGCCCTATTAACGTAATTTCGACGGCAAGGAGAGAAAACTCTTATATGAGATAAACTTGTTTATGGAAACCCCGCATAGAACATTCAGGAAAAATTAAGATTATACGTAAGGTGTTTTTATAGGGTACAAAACATCTATTTTAGTGTTCACTTCGAGACTACCTTGATTGACTGCGACCTAGCTGTAAACAAACATGGCGGCCCCCATGACGGCCATCTTTTTTCTCACCTTTTTTTTACTACCAGTGGTGCAAAGTTCTTCTGATGCATATTCATGTATAATACATGTTACCATAAGAGAGAGCTGCGCTCTCATAATATTTAATTTTGACGGTGAATATATGTGATTTTATAGTTTGGACGTGATTATAACATGTCTTTTGTTCGGAAAATTAAATTATTGACGTAAGCCACGTGCATTATTCTAACACAACATAAAAACTTGATGACAACCTGTGCGGTGGGAATTTGCCCACATTCGTACGACCATGAAGTTCTCTTATCACCAGTCAACCTAAGCCCTACTTTATGTTGATCATACAAATATTTAAATGTGAGGGTCATTGGCGGTGTTAAATCAGCAGAATTACTTCAGCGATCTATTGCTTTATCAATAAAAATAAGCGATTATCTAATCGGCGATAGGTAATTAAGATGACTAGATTTCAGATTATACAAACAATTTTCGACTATCGGTACCCTTGATTCGTGTCGGAATTCGAAATAGACAAAATGTCGGAAAAGGCTACTCCGAGTTTTTTCTAAACATGAATAAGAAGGAAATCAATCGGGACCAGAAAATGATATTGGATTACGCAGAAAATCGGGTTACTCAGATGTCGGATTATTCCGAGTACATTGTATATCCATCAGTGGACATAACCGGCGTCATAACAACACAAAATCCCTCTAAAATCCGATAAATCAACAAAATCAAGTAATAAAAAAAAAATGCGATTGGTATATCCACCAAGCGATTTTCAAATTTCGAGACTTAGAAGTCCGTTGTACTAAAGAGAAGTAACACTAACATGGGGGTTTTCCCTCTTCCTTGATCTCTAGTCTTGAATTGACAGACAATGCACGATAATGAAATTTACGGAAGACCGAGAAAAACAATTCATATGATTAGAATGAATATTCTAAAATAACACAATTTTCAATAAATATTAATCACTGGAATATTTGTTTGTATAAACCAGAAAATGATTAACGCACTTGCGCATGGATGGGATGTTGTTTTCTTTCCTGTTGTAGCGTTGATAACTCAGGCGCGCCTTTTTTCAACAGAAGAATTCATCGGTTGCCCTTTTTATATATATATTATGATCAACTGTCTGTCTGTCTGTCTGTCTGTCTGTCTGTCTGTCTGTCTGTCTGTCTGTCTGTCTGTCTGTCTGTCTGTCTGTCTGTCTGTCTGTCTGTTCACATTTGCTTGTGCTCACTCTACAGACTACAGTTTTGATTGGATTTTAATAATTTTTGGTATGTGGGTTCATGGCATCACAAAGAGGAACTGTATTGATTTTGGTGATGATCGGAAAATTTTTAGCGGAGATACAGTGTCCGACTTAGCGCGATTTCGGAAAAATGCGAGTAACTTTGCTTGTGCTCACTCTACAGACTACAGTTTTGATTGGATTTTAATAATTTTTGGTATGTTAGTTCATGGCATTACAAAGAGGAACTGTAATGATTTTGGTGATGATCGGATAATTTTTAGTGGAGATACAGTGTCCGACTTAGCGCGATTTCGGAAAAATGCGAGTCACTTTGCTTGTGTTCACTCTACAGACTACAGTTTTAATTGGTTTTAATTGAGAATTGGTGTCTTGTGCTCACTCTACAAACTACAGTTCTGATTGGATTTTAATAAGTACTCTAATAAAGTGACAATTTTGATTCATATTTAGTCTGATTTCATGGTACACCTATGAGTTTTTGCCCATTATCTGATAAAACGGAACATAAATTTTTGCCCATTATCTGATAAGCCTGATGAGGGCGTATCTGCACGTTTTCGAGTGCCAATGTTTTTTGTCCTTTTAAAGACCTTTTATACTTTTCAACAATAGAATTATGTCCTAGTTACCATAATAATATAGGACAACCATATGGAACGCCGTAACTGCCTTCTGTTAGTATTTTTGCAGTATCAGCATGTTTTTGTATTATCAGCATCATCTTTTATTATCATCTTCTTCTAATATCATCTTTTTGTATTATATGCATCATCTTTTTGTATTATCAGCATCATCTTTTCGTTTTATCATCTTTTCGTATTATCATCTTTTTGCATTATAAGCATCATCTTTTTGCAGTATCAGCATCTTTTTGTATTATCAGCATCATCTTTTCGTATTATCATCTTTTTGTATATCATCTTTTGCATTATCAGCATCATCTTTTTGTATTATCATATTTTTGTATTATCATCATTTTGTATGATCATCTTTTCCGTAACTGGCCGTAGGTTTACGGAAATCAACGGTAATCTTCGTAAAAAGTCGACGTAAAGAAGATGTCGTAGACTAAGTTTATTTTGTCAAAATGGATTCCATTTTAAAAAATGTACATTGCATACGCCGGTCTTTCAAAGAGAAAAAATAACTCCTGATATAGTTTACCATTTGTCCAGACATGATATGGAATGCCTTGGGATATCAAATTCTTCAGATATGAAGAAAATGAGAACAGAATGTATTAAATATGCCCCAAGTCAGAATGGAAACGCAACGGAATTGTTTTGTTATATCAAAACAATCGTGAGAGAGTTTATTAGACTCTGGTTTAAAGATATCTGAAATTTCAAAATTGCTGTCTGTATCGTAAAGAACTGAATATCGGCGAATGGCATTTTTTGAATTATCCGTTCGCAGTTTTACTCCAATTAACGATACTGAAGTCAATGATGCATTGACTCAATTTCCAAGAATTTGGGAAAATATGTTGAGACAAATCCTATATCAAAAGGGAATTAAAGTGAGCATATCTATACCTGTGGCCACATTTAACATTACGTGAAGAATTAACCATATGGTATTAACCTGCTGCAATAGAAATATTCAAATTCTTTTATTCATAGCACAAATAGTTAACGATAGCAAATTTAGTGTCACACAAATGATTTTGACATTGTTAGAGAATTAGCTAAATACGATTCTCAATTTTCTCTTCATGCCAGACTTTGTCAGAAGACATTTAAAAACCATAGCATTTTCATTTTTCTAAACCCCCGTGAAAATAGAACTTCTGACCTCCAACTACCCACATCAGACTGTCACTTTCAACTTCATACGTGATTCCCAACAATCTGATTACCATGTCCGACTTCCTATTGCTGACTTTTGACTTCCCACCTCTGAATCTATATTCCTTCAGACTCAAATATTTGACTGTTTACTACCCCCAACTCCATTCAACAGCTTTCTACATCAGACCGTCACTTTTGACTTCCTACATTTCTACTTCTGCGAGTTCTTACTTCCAACTTCTTTAGCGTGACATGCTATCTTTTAATCAGTATTAGAGAAACATCTGTAAATGCCATCACTAAATCAATCGGAGACGTGGACTCATTTACGTCGACTTTTTACGAAGATTACCGTTGATTTCCGAAAACCTACGGCCAGTTACGGAAAAGATGATCATACAAAAAGATGATAATACAAAAAGATGATGCTGATAATACAAAAAGATGATAATACAAAAAGATGATGCTGATAATGCAAAAAGATGATAATACAAAAAGATGATAATAAAAAAAGATGATAATACGAAAAGATGATGCTGATAATACAAAAAGATGCTGATACTGCAAAAAGATGATGCTTATAATGCAAAAAAATGATAATAAAAAAAGATGATAATATGAAAAGATGCTGATACTGCTAAAGATGATGCATATATAATACAAAAAGATGATAATAGAAAAAGATGATAATACGAAAAGATGATGCTTATAAAACAAAAAGATGCTGATACTGCAAAAATACTAACAGAAGGCAGTTACGGCGTTCCATACAACCAGACATACATAAATGTATACGCAGATCTACATGAAGTGAAAACTTCATCTTATTTTAAATTATCCGTATATGATGAGTTTCAAGACTTTGTGTTGTTGCCACCCTGTCTTGTATACATGACGATAAAACATAAGTCATTCCTTTTCAATTATTTATACTGTGCTTTCTTGTTTTTAAGATGACCAAGGTTACTTGTGAGAAGATGTACGGAGAAGATGATTGCCCGGAGCCCACAGTGGATGAATATGAAAAATTTTGCACAATTAGGGAAGAGACTATTCGCTTATTACACGACACTGCTGATGAACTGGATAAGTTGGCTAAAGACGTCCGCATCAGTAACATCGCCGGATCAGCAGGCGGGATCGTTTCTGCCGGATTGATAGTCGGTGGCGTTATAGGATCCTTGTTCACAATGGGCGCGTCTTTAGTGTTAACTGCTGTCGGAGCTGGATTGGGAGTTGCGTCTGCTGCTACGTCTGTCGGTGCTACCATTGCCGATTCAGTCATAAGTAAAAAGAGACAAGCTCAAATCAATGAGGCTTTAGTGAAGGATAACGAAGCTCTCAAGACGCTGTTTAACATGTGTCAGAGATTTGAAGTTGAGATGGACGAGGATGAGAAGACGCAAAGAGTTGTCACTGGCGCAGCTTCCGTTGGTAAGGCGGCCATCGTTGCAGGTGATACGTCGCGAGTTGCCATCAGTGTAATGAAGGGTGCTGGACGTGCTGTAGCTGTGGGAGGCCTAGTCATCTCTGTTATTACCCTTCCTCTTGATATCGCTACCCTGGTGATAAACTCGAAAGCCGTCCACGAACAAAAACCTCATGAAATGGCTGAACATTTTCGTGAAATTGCCAAACAGCTCACAGTTAATCTCAGAGACGAAGTTTTGCCTTGTTTATTTGATAATACCGAGTTCTTTCTAGAGAATGATCTAAATGAATACAAACAATAAACTGTAATGGGAACATCAGCTTTACTTCACATGTTCACTTATCTTATCTTGTTCCCGAACAACTTTCATCTCGAACAAAAAGTCGCACATTATAATTGACATCTCGCTATGTACAAGACTACCGACGTTGAACTTGCAACCGTAAAACTAGTACTTCTCTAGTGCCGAAAAAAGCCGGCATTTCGCGTTTCCACTTTGTTTAAAAAGCCGACTTTGAAGCTAATAGCCCCAGATATATTCCCGAACGACAAAAGAAGAAACGCAGTAAAATTGTGTGGACTATTTTGACTAGTAGGCCTATTTAACTTTTGATTTGGAAATCTTGGTGCTTAAACTTGCAGATCTAATATAATTCCTATATTCTATATTTTACACTACCAAGAATCCAAGATTGCTAACACAGATTCAAATGCAGCAGACACTTATCCAAGATAAATGACACTAAAGACAAATGGCTCAGAACGTTCTAATTCCCTTACAAATGTATATATTTTTAGTAGTATTTCTTTTGTATAGTTTTAGTGGCCAGTGAAACAAATCCGTATCCGTCAAGACTAGGCCATCTTCAAGTCGTCCAGATATTACTTTCGTCTTACACAAACCATGACTACATTAGCCAATATTCTTGTATCACGGAACGTAGATTACGCTAGCGAATAAAGTCAATCAAAGCCCTTGACAGAAATGTTGTAAATTTTATGGCTTTGTGTTTACTATATATTTGGCTATTTTTCTTTGGGCCTCTGATTGGCTCTATTCGCTGGGGTGCAACTCATTCAAATCGCTTTATTTACTTTCATGAAACAAAACAATTGCTATTGCAGTCAGGGTATATGTACGAAGTTCATTGCAGATGGCCTATAATTATCAGCAAACTTCCCAAACACTTAGCCTCCAGTAAACTGGAAAGTGGATTTTCAGCACCCAAAGCCTTCAAAAATAAATTAGTCCTTGGAAATTTTTTTAAAGATTCTTGAATTCTTCACCAACCATTTCTTAAGAAACTTATAATGTCCTCGATTAGTGGGTCTTGATGTTCTTGTTATATTTCTACCAATGCCTTTCATTCACTGATTAAAAATTTTGAACATAATCTCGTGGTTATCTTTGATCTATTTGTTATGCAGATATATATAAACCATAATACATAATAAAAGAAATTCTATAATATGTCGTCAGGAAGCAAAAATTGAATTTGCAGTACTATGACATTTGTTATTTATAGCATAATATAAATTTAAACAAGTGGTTCACCCATAAGCTTTTACACCCAAACAGTAGAACCATTTCGTGGAAGTGAATTTTATCAAAGCACGTTATCACGTAAAGCTAGGATGAAAGGAAGGTAAGTTCCGTAAGTTTTTGATTGAGAAAGAAGATTTTATAATTTGAAATTATTTTGAAATAATTTACTAATTCATAGGCCTACGGTAGTTCGTATACGACAAAGTTATTAATTCAAAATTATTTTATTCCATATTTTATCTTTTAATCAAATTTAAAAAAATAAATGATGTATGTACCATACAGGCCTTTTAAATTGGTGGTGTGGGCATATTATGTGAGAAGACGAAAACAATTGTGTGAAAATAAGAAAGCACCGAATAACTTTGCCTCTCTTTCCGTTACTTACATTCAGAAGTCAATGTGAATCTTTGATATATACGCCCAATATACAGAATCCTTTAAATTTTCTCTTGAACATTCTTCCAATAAATGTTTTGCATATTCCAAGTTTTATTTAACCACAATGTAAGTTAATACAGTAATTAATTGAAAAGGGCATTGTTCATTGTATTGGCGTCATATGTTCACGGTTTCTTATTTCGCATGCTAGAAGGCTCCAATGCAAGCTATCACTACACAGACTGTATTATGGAAGCCGATAGCGGCCATCCTCTTTTTTTAATGTCTCAAAGTCGCCAACTCGCCGGATTTCAAAGTCGCCAACTCGACAAAACAGCGCGACAAGTCGCGGATGGCGGGTCGCCAACTCGACAGATTTTTTTGTCGCCCCGCCATCCGCGACTTTCGAAATGGCGACTTGGCGACCTTGAAATCCGGCGACTTGTCGAGTTGGCGACTTTGAAATCCGGCGAGTTGGCTACTTGTCGACTTGGCAACAAGTCGCCAACTCGACGGATTTCAAAGTCGCCAACTCGACAAGTCGCCGGATTTCAAAGTCGCCAACTCGACAAGTTGCCGGATTTCAAAGTCGCCAACTCGACAAGTCACCGGATTTCAAAGTCGTCAACTCGAAAGTCGCCAACTCGACAAGTCGCGGATGGCGGGCGATAACTCGAGAGTCGCCAACTCGACAGTTCGCCAAAAAAATCTGTCGAGATTGCGACCGGCCATCCGCGGCTTGTCGCGCTGTTTTGTCGTGTTGTCGAGTTGGCGACTTTGAATTTCCGGCGACTTGTTTACTTGTTTAGTTGGCGACTTGGGGACTTGAAATCCGGCGACTTGTCGAGTTGGAGACTTTGAAATTAGAGGGCGCCATTCGCGGTTAACAAATTTTGGGCCATGTATGTATATATACCCTGATAGTTTATCTTGAATATTTACCCTAATTGTTGATTCTAAAATACTTATCCGCGGTTAACAAATGGCCGCTATCGGCTTCCATACTGTATAGGCTTTTAAGTCGACTACATTTTTTTTACGAAAATCAATAATCTACCTATATCATGTTGACAAATGGATAAATTTCTTAAAGAAAACGTCCACTTGAGGTTAGACATTCTACCAAAATCCTTCTGATTATGCTTATTCTTGTAGATATGTAGCCTATTCGAATGGTAGTTGTTGGTTTGGTTTTTGTGAGATTATCTGATGACTTTTGGAAAACTGGAAAAACAGTTAGACAAGAGGAGAAAAAGAGTGGAGTGGAAGCTTTCATCAAAAGGGGAAAATATGCACTCGGATATTTCTGCAATGAAACTTATATTCGTTGAATGGGATATTAAAAGTGTTAGCCTACAGTATTAGCCCCGTTTACATTACGAGAATTGTCGGTTCTGAGAACAGTTATGAGAACGGAACGGATGAATAATTGATAAAGTAAACGGTCGAACGTTCCAAGAACAGCTCCTACTCTGGAACGCAACAGCTAAGTAGTCTCAGGACAGTTCCCAGAACGTAACGGTGACATTTTTGACAGTGTAAACGGTATCCGTTTTCGGAACGGATAAATGCGCATGTCCGACCTGTAACCTTGACATTTTCCCGCGCTTCCTGTTACTGATGGACACAAACAAAATGGCAGCAATTTTTGTCTGGAGTGACGATGAAACGTTTGATTCAATTTCACTTTGGAGCGATGACAATGTTTAACCTCAACTTACACAAATTCTTAAGACACGTTGGCGACGTTCCATCCTGTGCATGCGGGCATCCCATTGAAGACTCTGGACACTTTCTGCCCGCCTGTCCGAAATATCAAATCCAAAGAAGGAACACTTTACACTCACTACCTCAGCATCTTCTGGATGAAAAAACGCTATTGTATGGTTCTGATGACCTCAGTGATCTTCAAAATGAACATATTTTCGATACATTGCACGATTTTATAAGGCGATCAAAACAATTTGATATTTAAATGTGTAAATTCGCTCTTGCTATCTTACCCCGTCCGTAACCCTTATTATATATAAACCCTCCTAGTTGATGCCTTTATCTACTTACCTTAGTTGTGGGAGTATTCTACTTATCCTTGTTGAAAATCTTGCATACTTACCCCAATTGCGCGACTTTATTTACCCTTGCTGTGATTCTAAAATACTTACCAAAATTTGGGTCATGTATATTCATCCTAGCTGTTGATCTTGAATACTTACCATTATTGTTGATTCTGAAATACTAACCCAATTTTGGGCCATGTATGTATATATACCCTGATAGTTTATCTTGAATATTTACCCTAATTGTTGATTCTAAAATACTTATCCAAATTTGGGTCTTGTATATTTTCCCTAGTTGTTGATCTTAAAATAATACTTACCATTGTTGTTGATTCAGAAATACTTACCCAATATTTGAGTCTTGTATATTTACCATAGTTGTTTATCCTATATACTTACCCTAGCTCTTGATTCTGAATTACTTACCTAAACTCGAGACTTGTATATTTACCCTAGTTGTTGATCCAAAATACTTACACTAGCTGTTGATTCTGAAACACTTACCTAAATTCGGAACTTGTATATATACCCTAGTTGTTGATCCTAAATACTTACCATAGCTCTTGATTCTGAAATACTTACCTAAATCTCGAGACTTGTATATTTACCCTAGTTGTTGATCCTAAACACCTACCCTAGCTGTTGATACTGAATTACTTACCTAAACTCGGGATATGTATAATTTTACCCTAGTTGTTGATCCTAAATTTTTCCCCTTTTACCAAAAAAAGCTCTTGATTCTGAAATACCTACCCAAACTTGGAACCTGTATATTTACCCTAGTTGTTGATCTTAAATACTTACCATAGTTGTTTGATCATGTAATAGTTAAGTCCTTAATAGATGTATCTAAAGTCAACGCAGTCTCCAGTTTGACCAGCCCGGCTGTCCTAGTCTGTAATTTCGCTTGTGCTTGTTGACGTACAGAATTCTTGGTGATGACGATCCCTGTCTGGTGTGGACACACTATGCACATTTGCACATTTTATGTTAAATATTAGAATAAACATGATTAAATTCAGCATGTTAAACTATTTTATTATTATCTATATATAGATTCCTTAATTTTTGTTTTGTAAATTCTAATTGGTGACGGATTAGCATTAGCCTCGGCTTGTTTCCGAAACCCTAATTATATATATTTGTAAATATATTATGTACAATGAATAAAATATTGTTTAAACTAAACGTTGTCGGAAGGCGCCACACAACAACAAGGTATTTGCAAGGTTGACAGAGCAACAGGCAAATAAAGGATATGAAACTCGTGAGGGCAAGCAGTGCCATGATAAAGTTCGAAAACTGAAATTAGAATAACGTTACGTCCTTGATAATAACAATAAATCGGTACGTAGGAAAATATAGAAGTAAATCTGCCGCCATATCTCTTTTCATCCGGGTGACATGAATGACCTTTTCTACTCCTCTACAATTGAAGAGTTCCAAACTTTGCGTTCCCGGAACGCAAACCGTTTATACTATTATTATAAATCTGATCTGTTCTCGAAAAACTTAATAGTATAAACGGGGACAAATGCAAAATTCTATCGGTTTTAGTTTTAGTTTTAGGAAGTAATGTAAACAGGGCTTATTTATAGTCTTTCTCGGTAATTTAATGTGCTGCCTTGAAGGCGACACGCAGTTGGTCGTATGTATTTGACGCTAGTGTTAGTTAAGCTATTTTCCCGGACTAGTATGTTTAGAATAATTTTATCTACCTGTTCATTGATATGTCATTGAGTACAGTTATATGATAGTATTAAATAGGTCATTGTTACATAATACTGGACCTGGTTCCAACTCCCCTAAGAACGAATCGGACTATCAATCAAATATCACGTGACTCCATTCACTGTTCTGGATGAAGTGGTTGTAGCCTATGGAAGTACCACATATATTCATTATATTAAACAATGTGTTTCTTTATATTGATCAAATTCTAACGGCTTCTTGATACTAAGTTTTATAAAGTAGGTATTGTATATTGTAATTTTGTTCATTCTGATAATGTACAATGTCTGTCATGAGTGTCGCAGGGCTAAAATGTGGTCTGCAGTAGCCTAGCTATTAGTCACAGTGTAAGCCTAGTCCAAAAATAAGACGATGTAGAGTCTAACGATTAAACTATAGTCTTATTGTAGGAGTATTTGTATTGAAAAATGATCATTTATGGTTTATTTAATGACGCAGCATTTTAATAATGCTATTTAAAAAACTATAACTTGTAACTAATTATTGAACTTGGAAGATTCTCCAAAAATAAACTAGCAACTGTGCATTTTGCAGTAATGTGACATCTATTGAGATGAGAATATTTTTCTCCTCTGTTTTCCTGATTATATATTTTCATGCAATTATTAGTCGTTTCTGACCAGTGACTTTTTAAAGAGGGGGTTGTGGGGGGGGGGGGGTAATTGTCCTCCGGAAGGCAAACATCCTTAAATATTATTTTTATCAAAACTTCATTTTCTTAAAGGGATAATATGCGTTAAAATACACTCGTCCTGAAGCGTTTTATGATTACCTACTTTATTTTGGGGATTTATCGGATTTTAGAGGGATTTTAATGTATAGGTATGACACCAGGTAAGTCCACTGATGGATATATACTGTTATTGTCCAAATTTGAGTGAACTTAAATTTTTATGTTCGTTCTAACGCCTATTATCCCTTTAACTGACTTGATAAACTTGATGATGGTATAAAAAAGAATATTACTAACTTAGGTAGCCTATATACATTTTTCATTCATTAAAATTAACTGACAGCTGGAATGTAGTTTAATTCAATGAATGTTAATAGCGATTGTAAATGGGTTTTTGTAAATATAATATGTGTAGGCCTATATTTTATTTATAAAGTTATATTTAATGTTTTATGTGTCATTACTGTATTTGTTATTTTAACAATGGCAGTTGATTTGCTGAGCTGTAAATATATTTTTATTGTATCTACATTAACTGTGTTGATCAGTTGTCTAAGTTAGTTTGTCAACAATTTCTATACTTATCATTATCATTTACATGTAATTACGTATTTCGACTTTGGCGAAAACGTATTGTAATCGTTCGGATTATTTTATTTATTTTTTTTTTTTGTAATTCTTGGATGAGTTTGCAGACAAACTGGTAAAAGGTGCAGAAATTCTAAATCTACAGTTGATCTTAGAATGATTTCTATTATCAAATAAAACAAAACCGGAAGTTCTATCTCTGACAGGAAGTGAGAACCAGAAGTTCAGGTTTTTTTGCTTTAGCAAGTTTATTTTCAGTTCGATTTTGACCGGATTTTCAGATTTGAAAACTTCAATGTATTTGTCAACTAACAATTATAGGTTTTATGCAATTAGGTTAAATATTTTACCCATGATTTGCAATTCAATATTCAAGGGTCATCGGCAAAAATTTCAGACCGTGATTTCTCCTTTAATATAAATGGTAAAATTTTGAAACTTTACCAGTTGATAGGCGATATGTTTATAATTTTTGAAAAAATGTGAAAAAACAAATTCCACTTCCGGTTTAGCCTCAAATGACGTAATTATGTAACTTCCGGTCTATAACTGCTAGGTGAAAAGTGAAAACTGTTTTATAAATAACTTGTCAATAGTAATTGATTTGACCTAAATAATTAGGTCAAGCTGCCATATCGGCCGCCATTTTGAATTTTCGTTACATTTCTTAAATCCGAAATTCAGACACTACTGATAGACCGATTTTGATGAAATTCAGCACATAGATACAATGGATCATTATCTACCTTTTCTTGGAGACCGATTTTCAAATTTCGTATTTTCTTTCGAATTATTTAAATTTCGATTTTTTCAAAATTAGGTCACTTTAACGGGTACGGAAGGTGTGACCCACTTAATCTATGACCTTGAAAATTAGGTCAAATAATATTCAATATATTGTCTACGAGTAGATATTTTTTAATTTGGCTTACTTAAAAAATTCATAGAGATAAGTGTACTTAAATACAGCAAAAATTGATAATTTTCATATTTACGCCATCATTAACCGTTACGGAAGGTGTGACCTAATTATTTTATGACTTTGAAAACTAGGTCAAATGATATTCAATATATTGTCTAGATGTAGGTAATTGCAAATTTAGCCTACATAATATTTTAAGGCTCTCGAAATACGTTCATAATTGTAAGCAATTCTAGTTTTAATTATTTTTTTGTCAAAATGAAATTATCAAATGTCATTTAAATGTATATTTATTTCTTCTTTGTTTATGTGTCCATAGCAATTTAAAAATTTGATGATTCCACATTTAAATCTTTCAAATTATATAGTTTCTATTTTAAAAAATTGCAACTGAACAGAAAAATTCTAATCTAAAAATTGTCCACCAAAATTTGTAATCTGGTAAGCTATTTTTATGAAGCTATTTCTTTTGAAGATTAAGGCTCCTTTAATGTGTGCTACTTATTATTTAGCTTACTTTGTGACATACCGTACTGATCTGGCCTAGATTAAAAATTCACAGGTAAAATCTTGTGATCTATTTGCACTGAAAATTGTATTAATAAGCTGCTGCTTTTTGGAAGCGATGATGGTTAGTGAGGAATGAAAGATTTAAAAAACAACGTTTAACAGTGTGTATTAAATATTGTATTATGCTTGTTGGAAATCCCAGTTGATTATATGGAAAAAATACTATATCATCAAAAAATATTGGTAACCCTTCTTAGAACTGAGTGACCTACTGGTAGGACAATGGACCTAAATACCTCTTTATCAATTTGTAATGTTAGTAATATCACCTAATAAAAAAAAATACAGAAATATTGCCATTTCACTATATATAGTAGAAGATATATTGCCATTTCACTATTTACAGTAGAAGATATATCGCCATTTCACTATATATACTAGAAGATATATCCCTTTAGGAAATCTATATTAAATATTGGCCTTGGACTCAATATCTAACAACTTTTAAGGAAAGTCACTAGTATGTAGATTATGGCTATAAAAATTCTTTACAATCTTTCATTTCATCGTTATTTAGGCTGACAAAAGGTTTTTTATTCTCGGTTTTTTGTCCTCTCAGCTCGGGTTACCTCAGTATAATTTGAGTGAACTTGCCTTTCTTATACCAAAAGGGAATGACAGAAGTTTTACCAGGAAAGATGAATTTACTGTCTGCTGACCATGTGCCTTGAAGGACACCTGAATTAGTTGACTCAGTCCACCGATTTATTTTCCATCTGTTTCCATGATAACTCAGTGAGATCTGCGGTGGCTCAGTGAGTTAGACGCTTGCTTGCTAACCTGGAGGTCCAGGGTTTAATCCCGGATGAACTTTTGTATTTTTCAGCTCGGTTTCCCCTTGTAAGTGATGCAGGTCGGAGAGACTGACATAGAAAAAGCGTCTTAATTGTTCTGATGGGACAATAAACCAAGGCCCTCTGTGCTACAGGCTGTTTACATTAAAGATTCCCTAATAGTTGAAAATCACAAAAAAAAGTAGGTTAATGCTGCTGTCCTGGCAAAATTTCCCTCATTGCACACTGCATTGCATTGCCTGTTTTCATTACCCCATAAGGTGCAGAAGAGTAAGAGGTTTCATTTCATTTCATTTCCAATATGTCCTGTGAAAGCCTGGCCAATATTTAGTTTTGTGGAAAATTCAATATATCATGACCATAAAAGTCTTGAGCTGGTCATATTAACAGTAGACCACTACATTTTATCAACATCCGCTGATTGTCACTGCACACAAAACGATTATTTTAAAAATTATCCTTCCACATGTACATCTCTCACCATCTCATAAAATCTGAAATAAAGTGCAATTTTGAACATCATTTTTCAAATCTAGACCTAAAATAGTAGCGCACGATGTATTGCGATACAACATGCCACAATACGCGTATCGTCGACATGCCACAATACGCGTATCGTCGACATGCTACAATACGCGTATCGTCAACATGCCACAATACGAGGAGATGAAGAGAAATAACTGAGTAGCAATCTCAGATAAAGAGGGAATGGGATTAAGAAGATATTTAAGGGATGTTATTTAACTGGTGTAACCATGGCCTCCATAATTCTATATATCTTAGAAATATTAATGTTATTTTCTGCAATGTTTGATTATTATTTCAGAAAAAAACTGGACCAATCTGAAGATAGAAAATAGAAAATGGAGAATCTAGAAGTACGAGGAAACTGGAGTAAAAAGTTAGAGTATATGTTAGCTGTGATAGGTTATGCTGTGGGTCTTGGAAATGTTTGGCGCTTCCCGTATTTATGTTATCGTAGTGGAGGGGGTAAGCCAATTTATTTATTTGGAAAAGTAAAGTGTTATTTCTTGACTTTCAGAAATAATTTTAATCAAGAAGATTCACGAAATTCATTGACTGAAGTATCCGTTCTTGATTATCTTCAACCATCTTTGAACGATGCCAACATAATCTCACCTGCACATATGTTTTCCTTCAAAACCATCATCCACACGGTGTTAGAATCATTTTATGTTAGAATCATTTTATTTCCTTTAACGAATCTACGAATTCTGTAAATTCCCAACAGCTATCGATGAGGCATGAGAAGCATAATTTCACTACTTAAGTGTTTACTATTGGAATGTTTTTTGGACGGAATGTTTTAAATTGCTGTTTACAGCATCTTAGTTAAATTTTGTTTATGGTATACTTTTTTATTTAGATGTCGTCTAACGCATCGCGATATTAAATGTTTAATAAAACCCGTTATCGAAATATGAAAATTAACCGTGATGCACCGATGTATCGGTAAATCGTTGCAGCCCTATGAGATACATTTATACACTTAACCTAAGATTGATAAGAATACTTGAATACTTCTTACTACCACTAGTATGTCAGCATCAAGCCCTACCTAAGAGACACAATAACTGGTTTGGTCAATGAAATGTATCAGTATGCAATATTGATTTTGTAGCGGCTTCCATTTACAAAGTTAGTAATGATTTCAGGTGCTTTTCTTCTGCCATTTTTTATTATGTTGATATTGTGTGGTGTTCCTCTGTCCTATATGGAGATGGCAGTGGGGCAATACACTAGACAGGGGCCAGTAGGAGCATTAAACAAACTATGCCCATTTTTTAAAGGTAAGTTTAACCTAGGAATCTTAATTTGAGGGCTCATTCTTATAGAATTTTAGTCTAAAAAATATTTCCGAATTTGGTACATTTTTTTATACGGCCTCATGAATATGTGGACGTATATTGTTGTCACCCCCCTCCGTCGGTCTGTCCGACGACTGTCCGCTCAAACGGTTTGCAAGTTATTGCCCCTGATTAAGTAAAATCAAATTGTTTTTTGGGGATGCAACAGAAGCAACAATTTTCAATTGATTTTAATGAAACTTGAACTTGAATTTAACAATTTTGATTACCGTTTTTGTGTTGTTGCTTTTGACTTAGTAAAACGGCGTTGAAATATGTGGGTGCATAAGAAGCTACAATTTTCAATGGAATTTAATGAAACTTGGTGTGAGCATTAGAATGGATAAGACGCCAGTCAAGTTAAAACTACAATATTGATGAAAGTTTTTCTGAGTTATTGCCCTTGACTTAGTAAAAGTGCTTCAAAATTCTATTTTGGGTGCAACAGAAGCTACGATTTTATATGGATTTTGATGAAACTTATTGTGAGCTTTGGAATTGACAAGACAGCGTTCAAGTTCACATTTGACAACTTAGAAGAAGGGTTTGTTTGTATATATAAAAAGAAAAAAAGATTTAATAATGCTGATGTGTGGGCGTATGTTACCTTGCCTGGCAAGCTATCTTTTTATCATGCATTTGTTTGTATTCTATCTAACTCTATTCTATCCAGTTTTTCAAAATTTGGCAGACCCTAGTTATATGATTACAGTTGTTGTTTGTGCATTGTAGGTGCCGGATTAGCTACAGTAGTGATCTCATTTCTCTTTACCACCTATTATATTGTTATCATTTCCTGGGCATTTTATTACTTATTCAATACATTTCAATCACAACTTCCCTGGCAGACATGTGATCATCAATGGAATTCGGAACTATGTTGGGATAAAAGTATGGTCAACTTATCTGAGGTAAATTTTACAAGCTTGGTTAATGTTTCCAGTGTTTTCAATCAAACAATATCACAGTATATCCGTCCAAATGATACACGATCACCCACTGAAGATTTTTTCATGTAAGTTGATATTTTTAGTTGTTTATATTTCTAATTTTGGATCCATCAGCAGGTAGAACAGACACACTTTATGCAATCTGTAAATTTACATATATTAAGGTCCAATTAATACATAAGGGGATGGATTGTCAGTTCATGTACAGTAAGTATTTATTTAACTGTGCACTGTAAAGCTGCCTTGACAATTGGAAATCAAAAAAATAAATAGCTGGCAAAAATGCTCTCATTGACAAAATGTATTTTTCCTCAAGTCCTGGGGGGTCTTAACTCTAATACTGGGTTACTGTGACAGTCTTAATGATTTTTTTAGAGAGAACCTCCTAGAGCGGTCATCAGGTATTAATGAACAAGGTTCAATGAGATGGCAACTGGTCTTAATTTTATTATTAGGCTGGATAATTATATATTTCTGTATCTGGAAAGGTCCTAAATCTACCGGTAAGGTTAGTATATTTATAAAATTGTGTTTGAGCAATATACATTAGGGCTCCTCACCTCATTCTGTAACTATGTAAGAGGCTGATTGGTTTATCTTGTTTAAAAGATTAAAACATAAATCTGGATGTTTCTATTTGTGTTTTTTCTGCTAGTGAGTCAACATGCATCCAAACATTTCAATACTACATTCATTGTTATATATTCTTAATTAGACCTACAAAAAGATAGACAGTAACAACTATATTTTACAAGGATAACAACTCATAATTACGGATCCTTCTATCTGATCTTTGGCCAAACCTTTTGGCATTGATCTTTCCCAGATTACCTGTATCTATTTACAACTGGTTGGACTGAAATAATGAAGATGACTTATTCAAGGTCATCAAACTTTCATGCACTGATCTAGATTGAAACCCACAGCAACCATTTGCTCGTACAGTGTAAAACTCCATTCAATTTTATTGTAGGTGGTATATTTCACAGCCTTATTCCCATATGTGGTGTTAATGATATTGTTGGTACGTGGTTTAACACTACCTGGTGCTATAGATGGTATAATATTCTTTATTAAACCTAGGTGGGAGCTGTTATTAGATGCCACAGTAGGTATAATGCTATTTATTAAAACTAGGATGAAGCTTATGGTGTTATTTTTCAAGAAGGTGCCTGTATAAAATGATTTTTTATACGCCCACATGAAATGGGGGGCGTATATTGTCGTCACCCACATCCGTCCGTCCGTCCGTCGGTCCGTCGGTCCGTCCGTCGGTCCGTCGGTCCGTCCGTCCGTCGGTCCGTCCGTCCGTCCGTCCGTCCGTCCGTCCGTCCACAATTGCTCGTAAACACTCTACACGGTGTAATTCTTGACGGATTTATATGAAACTTAATATGAGTGTTTATGATCACGCAAGGATGAACCCTATTGAAAATCAGCGAAATCGGAAAAAAAATTAGTATGAGTTCGTGCCCTTGTTCTTGAATGGCTCGTAAACACTCTACAACCTGCAATTCTTGACCGATTTTGATGAAACTTGGTGTGAGAGTATGTTATAACTCAAGGATAAACCCTATCGAAAATCAGCGAAATCGAAAACATTTAGTATGAGTTATTGCCCTTGTTCTTGAAAACGCGTTCAATTTTAGCTTGTAAACACTCTTGAGAGAACAATTTTTAATGGATTTTAATGAAACTTGGCCTGAGTATTTGTTATCACCCAAGGATGAAGCCTATTGGAAACCAGTCAAATGGAAAAATAATTAATATCAGTTATTGCCCTTGTATTTGAAAACGCGTTCAATTTTTAGCTTTTAAACACTCTACAAAGCACAGTTATTGACCGATTTTGACGAAACTTGCTGAAATTGTTTAGTATCACCCAAGAATGAAGCCTTTTGAAAATAGCACATATCGAAATATATTTAATAGGAATTATTGCCCTTGTTCTATAAAATGTATTGGATTTTTGCCTTGTAAACACTCTACAAGTCACAATTCTTGAGCGATTTTGACATAACTTGGCATGAGTAATTGTAATCACCTAAGGATGAACCCTATTGAAATTCAGTTGAATCGAAAAATATTGTTATTGCCCTTGTGTTTGAAAACGCGTTCAATTTTAGCTTGTAAACACTCTAGAAAGAACAATTCTTAATGGATTTTGATAAAACTTGGCTAGAGTATTTGTTTTTACCCAAGGATGAACCTTTTTGAAAATCAAATAAATCGAAATATATTTAGTGTCAGTTATTGCCCTTGTGTTTGAAAACGGGGTTAACTTTTTGGCTAATAAACACTCTAGAAGGTACAATTCATGACCAATGTTGACAAAACTCACTGAAATTGTTGGATATCGCAAGGGATGAGCCTAATTGAAAATTAAAAATATCAAAATATATCTAATATGAATTATTGCCCTTGTTCTTTTAAACGCGTTCGATTTTTGTCTCGTAAACACTCTACATGAAACAATTCTTGATGGATTTCGATGAAACTTGGTGTGAGAGTGTGTTATAACTCAAGGATGAACCCTATTGAAAATCAGCGAAATCGAAAAAAAATTTAGTATGAGTTACTGCCCTTGTTCTTGAAAACCCATTCAATTTTAGCTTGTAAACATTCTAGAAAGAACTATTCTTAATGGATTTTGATTAACTTTGGCTTGAGTATTTGTTTTTACCCAAGGATGAACCCTATTATAAATCAAATAAATAGAAATATTTAGTGTCAGTTATAGCCCTTGTTCTTGAAAACGCGTTCAATTTTAGCTTGTGAACACTCTAGAAAGAACAATTTTTAATGGATTTTGATGTAACTTGGCTGTGTTATTTGTTGTCTCCCAAGGATGAACCCTATTGAAAATCGAAAAATATTTAGTACAAGTGATTGACCTTGTTTTTGAAAATGCTTTAACTCGTAAACACTCTAGAAAGAACAATTTTGAATGGATTTTGATGAAACTTGGCTTTAGTATTTGTTTTCTCACAAGGATAAACCCTATTGAAAATCAGATAAATCGAAAAATATTTAGTGTCAGTTATTGCGCCTGTTTTCAAAAACGCTTTCAATTTTTGGCTTGTGAACACTCTAAAAATTCCTTTTTGACAAAACTCGCTGAAATTGTTTAATATCAACCAAGAATGAGCCTTATTAAGAATTAAAAATATCAAAATATTATTAAGGGTGAACCCTATTGCAAATCATAAAGATACCGAAAAATATTTAATGAGTTGTTATTAGGTACAATTCTTGACAGTTTTTAATGAAACTAGAGACCCTAGAAAAAAATAGGTTGGAAGGTTGAATATTTTATTCCACTTATTGTAACCTTACTGAAAAGTTTTTATTTGAAATAAATGCTGCCAGTGGGCGTATATTACCTTGCCTGGCAAGCTATCTTTTTAGTAAGGTTTTAGGTACAAAGTCTGTTCACCCATCAACAATTATTATGGTTGAAACAGTGAAGGGGTGTTTTCTAAATGGATTTTTAGGAAACTTGGTGTGAGTGTTTGTGATAACTCAAGGAAGAACCCTATTAAAAATCAGACCAATCAACAAAATATTTACTAGGAGTTATAGACCTGTCAACTCTCACGCATTTGGCATGAGTCTCATGCTTCATTGACAAATGTCACGCTCTCACGCTGCCAATGAATCATCTCACGCTTATCGTATGGCACTTAATTAAAAAATTAAAAAGCCCATGAATTTGCATTAGCGTTTATAAAACTTGAACTTTTCAATGAACGAAGTACTATAAGTAAGATAAGATAGGTTTTTATTGTTTATATAACCTGGGTGGGAGATATAATACAATGTTGTGGTAGGTATAAGATAGGTTTTTATTGTTTATTTAACCTGGGTGGGAGATATAATAAAATGCTTTGGTAGGTATAAGAAAGGTTTTTATTGTTTATTTAACCTGGGTGGGAGATATAATAAAATGCTTTGGTAGGTATAAGATAGGTTTTTATGTTTATTTAACCTGGGTGGGAGATATAATGAAATGCTGTGGTAGGTA
Source organism: Nipponacmea schrenckii (assembly GCA_030562195.1). Classification (NCBI taxonomy): domain Eukaryota; kingdom Metazoa; phylum Mollusca; class Gastropoda; family Lottiidae; genus Nipponacmea; species Nipponacmea schrenckii. The sequence continues at coordinate 15,634,573 of CM060201.1, forward strand.
TAAGATAGGTTATATTGTATATTTAACCTTGGTGGGAGATATAATGATATGCTGTGGTAGGTATGAGATAGGTTTTTATTGTTTATTTAACCTAGTTGGGAGATATAATAAAATGCTCTGGTAGGTATAAGACAGGTTTTTATTGTTTATTTAACCTGGGTGGGAGATATAATAAATGCTTTGGTAGGTATAAGATAGGTTTTTATTGTTTATTTAACCTGGGTGGGAGATATAATGAAATACTATGGTAGGTATAAGATAGGCTTTTATTGTTTATTTAACCTGTGTGGGAGATATAATGAAATGCTGTGGTAGGTATAAGATAGGTTATTATTGTTTATTTTAACTGGGTGGGAGATATAATGATATGCTGTGGTAGTATAGATAGGTTTTTATTGTTTATTTAACCTAGGTGGGATTGTTTATTTAACCTAGGTGGGAAATATAATGAAATGCTCTGGTAGGTGAAAGATAAGTTTTTATTGTTTATGTAACCTTGGAGAGAGATATTGTGATATTTGTGGTATTTATTTATTTAGTTACAAAGATTAAATATTAGACCTACTTCTTTTCAGTCAGAAACCAGTTTGATTCAGTAATTAGAGGAATTCCTCTAAAAACAGATTTTTAACTAGAATTGTTTACAATTATGAACGTATTTCGAGAGCCTTAAAATATTATGTAGGCTAAATTTGCAATGACCTACATCTAGACAATATGTTGAATATCATTTTACCTAGTTTTCAAAGTTATAAAATAATTAGGACACACCTTCCGTAACGGTTAAAGTACACTTATCTCTATGAATTTTTTAAGTAAGCCAAATTAAAAAATATCTACTCGTAGACAAAATATTGAATATTATTTGACCTAATTTTCAAGGTCATAGATTAAGTGGGTCACACCTTCCGTAGCCGTTAAAGTGACCTAATTTTGAAAAAATCGAAATTTAAATAATTCGAAAGAAAATACGAAATTTGAAAATTGGTCTCCAAGAAAAGGTAGATAATGATCCATTGTATCTATGTGCTAAATTTCATCAAAATCGGTCTATCAATAGTGTCTGATTTTCGGATTTAAGAATTGTAACGAAAATTCAAAATGGCTGTTGATATGGCAGCTTGACCTAATTATTTAGGTCAAATCAATTACTATTGACAAGTTATTTATAAAACAGTTTTCACTTTTCACCTAGCAGTTATAGACCGGAAGTTACGTAATTACGTCATTTGAGGCTAAACCGGAAGTGGAATTTGTTTTTTCACATTTTTTCAAAAATTATAATCATATCGCCTATCAACTGGTTAAGTTTCAAAATTTTACCATTTATATTAAACGAGAAATCACGGTCTGAAATTTTTACCGATGACCCTTGAATATTGAATTGCAAATCGTGGGTAAAATATTTAACCTAATTGCATAAAACCTATAATTGTTAGTTGACAAATACATTGAAGTTTTCAAATCTGAAAATCAGGTCAAAATCGAACTGAAAATAAACTTGCTAAAGCAAAAAAACCTCAACTTCCGGTTTTCACTTCCGGTTTTCACTTCCGGTCAGAGATAGAACTTCCGGTTTTGTTTTATTTGATAATAGAAATCATTCTAAGATCAGCTGTAGATTTTGAATTTCTGTACCTTTTACCAGTTTGTCTACAAACTCATCCAAGAATCGCAAAAAAAACAAAAACTAGAGCCACTTGTGGCACAGAGTGGGACTTTGCTAACGTTGCCAAATTGCAACAAATAGGCCGAATCATCTAATTTTCTGGAAGAAACTGGCCAAAGCAACAGGGTATCTGTGTGCAAAGTTCCTTTTTGAAAAACGTTATTTCCTACAGACGTAGGGGCGCTGACCGATATAAATGAAAAATTGTAAGTTTACCCGGATGTGCAACGCCAATCTCATTTATTTTGGCGTAAATCTAATCAAAATTGAAATGTTTATTTACGGTACAAATTTGAAGCTTGTACAGCTAATAGATCACGAGATATGCACAAATACATTTCAAAAAAACAAAATGTACTTTAATTTTAAAAGTGCAAAAATTAAATTTTCATTTTAAAAACTTTTGTTATTCGTTGCTGGAAAGTTTACAAAAAGCGCCTTTAGAATCTGAAAAAAATAACCCTCTAAATTAATTAGGTCACGCTCTAGAGCAGTCCAAAGTTGTGAATGTTGCTGTTTTCGGGCAGTTATAAAACCGGAAGTTGACTTTGGAGGTCAAATGTGAAAGTATTAAATGATAGATAAGGGCAATGACCTTTGACCTACAAAAGGTCAAGGTCACCAATGGTCAAGGTCATGAGAAATAAGCTTCGAAAATTAGTAAAAATTAACCGGTTTGCTATTGTCGAGAAATTGCAATAAACAGGCCGAATCATCTGATTTTCTGGGATGAACTGGCCAAAGCAATGAGGTATCTGTGTGCAAAGTACTTTTTAAAAAAAAAACGCTTTTTCCTACAGACGTAATTCCCTGACCCATGAAAAGGGTAAATTCGAAATATACCCGGATGTGCCACGCCCATCTCATTTTTTTTAGCGTGAATCTAATCACATTCAAAATGTATATTCACGGTACAAATTTGAAGTTTGTGCATTTAATAGATCACGAGATATACACACATTCATTTCAAACAAATGTAAATATAGCAAATTGCACTGTTATGTTCAAAAATCAAAAACTTCAATTTTCATTTTACAAACTTTTGTTATATATCTTTGGAAAGAGGACAAAAAGCGCATTAAGAATCTGGAGAAAATAGCGTTCTTAATTAATTAGGTCACGCTCTAGAGCTACCCAAAGTTGCGAATTTCGCTGTTTTCGGTCAGCTATAAAACTGGAAGTAGCCGTCGGAGGTCAAAGGTCAAAGTATCAACTGATAGCCAAGGTCAATGACCTTTGACCTACTCAAGGTCATCAAAGGTCAAGGTCGCGAGAAATAAGCTTTTAAAAATTGAAAAAATTCTACCGGAAGTTGCAAAAAAGCAAAATCGAAATTCAAAAATCGGCTTCCCATAAGTTTTTCGCAATCGCATGAACTTTCCAAAAATGCAAATATCACGCAAATCGCTCTTACCGTAGAGGCCCCATTTGAGTTTTACAAAAAAGTGACATTTCAAGATGGCGGCCAAAGTTTCACTTCCGGTCCGGATTTTTTCTTCTTCGTTTTTTTGTCTTCTAATTTAATTACGATCGACATCAGTTTTGTTGCGATACATCAATTACAGCACAAGTAGGTCAACCGGAAGTTTAAACCCATTTTACGTTGAAACTGCAAATGAAGCAAAAATTTTGACTCTGCCAATGTTTTCACATACGTGACACTTGAAGGCACCCAAATTTTCAGATCAATCGGTCTTAAAATAGCAAAGTTGCAAAAATGTGCAAAATACGGCAAAAAAATGTGTGCTATGAATTTTCGAATTTCGAAATTTTTTAACTGCTATCTTGTTGGAAATTGTTTCAAGTTTTCAAAAATGCAAACCCGAAGAAAATCGATCAAAAATTGCGACTTCTAGAGCTACTGACCGACTTTTTATACTTGTTGCAATGCAGCACTTCCGGTTTTGCAAAAATGTTCCATTTTATATTTATGCAACACGTCGCCACTACAGAAGGTCTAGAGAAGTTGTGAAATTGCTGCAACTATTGCAGCCTAGGCTGTGTGCTCTGTGTAAATTTCGAAAAAAAAAAAAAAAAAGAAAAAAAAAAAAAGAATTGACAAACCGAAAACAAACTGGGACTTTGCGGTAGCAAAAAAAAAAAATTATCTAAATTTTATCAAATTTTGTAAGATCATCTATAACTACAAAATCTTTGTCAAAATAGAATTTCATGATTGTTTAATCAGAGTTTTTGAGTTATTGCTCTTGACAACAGCGAAAAGAGACTACAGATTTTGTCTGATTGAAATGATACATTTAAATTAAGTTTTTATATTTTGGACAAGTTAGATATTTGATACAACTGCCCTTGATATACTGAAAATAGGCAAGTGGTTGTATCTTGACAAAAATTCAATATACAACTAGAACTAGAACCCTATGGGGCCACTTTATACAAGGTCACGTGATATAGTCTTTTGAATTTTTTACACTCAAAACAAACTTTTTAACAACCATTATAAGCATAGGCATATGACAGCTTAGGTCAAGTACATTTTACTTGAAAATTATTAAGGTAATTGAAGGTCAAGGTCACTTGATATAGCCTTTTGAATTTTTTTAAAAACGGGTACAAAAAAATTGTTGTCGACCATTATAGGCCTATGTGTGATAGCAAAGGTCAAGAACATTCTACTTGTAAAAATTCAGGGAAATTGAAGGTAAAAAAAATTGTTGTCGATCATAATAGGCATATGTGTGGATAGCTTAGGTCAAGAACATTCTACATGAAAAAATTCAGGGTCATTGAAGGTCAAGGTCATTTGATTTGGCCTTTTGAATTTTCAAAAAAATTCACTACATATTGTCAAAATCCACTTGACTGTCACTGCACACAAAACGACTATTTTTTTAGAATTATCCTTCCACATGTACATCTCTCATCATCTCACAAAATCTAGAAAGGGAAATTACTAATTTGGCCAATAATTAGACAAAAATAGGCATATCAAATACCACAAAAGCTAGGGATAAAGAGGATTTGTTATAGACCGAGCTTTATATGGACAAATTTGATGAGTTACTACCCTGACATAAACGCTTTAAAATTTGATCCACAAGCTCAATAAAAGTTGTTATTTTCAATCTTCTCATGTCTAAGGAGTTGATTATTGAGTATTTAATAGATAATTGACATTGATTAAACCTTGAGATTCATGTTGCTTTATTGAATCCAAATATTTAACAAAGCTGCTTAGTGGATATATGTTCTCAAGATATCTTTTTGATTTATTTCGGACTCACTCTTAAAGTGTTTATGAAGATAGATAGAACATGAATATGTGGACATATGTTGTTGACACCCTGTCGGTCTGTAGGTCCATCTCTCAGTCAGTCAACATTTGTCGTGAGTACAGAAGCTACAATTTTCATTAGATCTTCATGAAACTCGGTGAGCATTTGAACTGATAAGTCAGCAGTTAAGTTTGAATTTAACTATTATTTGATGGAGCAAGTTATTGCCCTTGACTAAGTAAAACCGCATCAAAATTTATTGTGGGTGCAATAGAAGCTATAATTTTCAATGGATTTTGATGAAACTTTGTATGAGTATTAGAATTAATAAGACAGCTGCCAATTTTTCAATGAACAGTTTTTAAGTTTTTGTCCTTGATTTAGAACAATCAAAATTTTTATTGTGGCTGCAATAAAAACTACTTTCAAAAACTTTTTTAATGGATTTTGATTCGCATTTGAAATTATAAGTATTTGTATCTATAGAAGCTATAAATGTCAAATATGTTTAATATCAAAATAACTTGCAATTATTGTTTTGAAGAAATTTAGACGAACTACAGTGAAAACATGAGGTATTTACTAGGGTTTATTAAATGGTTTTAAGTCAACTACCATTTACATAGATTCTGACTATACACATTTAAATTGTCTAAACTATTCTGCAGGCTAATGGTACTGTCCCATCAAACAATGTCCTTCATGGCATTCCTATTTGCCTAATCTGGTAAAAAAAAAAATTACATTTTATTTCAAATGAAAAAATTGAGGTTAATTGTTGTGTGCTTATGTTATTACAGGTATGGGTTAATGCTGCAGCTCAGACATTTAATTCACTAGGTGTGGGATTTGGAGGGTTAATAACAATGTCCAGTTATAGTAAATTTAATAATAACATAATCAAGTAAGTCAAGTTGAGGCTTCAGTCCTTTAGTTATTATACACCATGGAAATCTAGCCTGGAAGTTACCTCTAACTGTTTGTCCTCAAGTTGTTTTTATACGCCCACATTATAATGTGGACGTATATTGTCGTCACCCCCTGTTCGTCTGTGTGTCTGTCCAGAAATGCTTGTGAACACGATAGAGACTGCAGTTTTTATCGGATTTGAATGAAACTTGCTGTGATCATTTATATTGATGAGATCTCGGACAAGTTCGAAATTGGCCATTTTTTTAAGACTGTTCTTGAGTTATTGCACTTGACTTAGTCAGAACACTTCAAAATTGGCTTGTGAACGCGATAGAGACTACAGTTTTTATCAGATTTGAATGAAACTTGCTGTGATCATTTATATTGAGATCTTGAACAAGTTTGATATTGACGATTTTTCGATGAACTATATTTGAGTTATTGACCTTCACTTAGTTCAAACACATGAAAATTAGCTAGTAAATGCAATAGAGGTTTTGTCTGATTTGAAATTTGGAGTGACCATTTTTAAAAGTGGGTGTATTTTGCTAGGCAACTGCTTGTTAAGTGTAATAGAGACCTCAGTTATTCATAAACTATTGTTTATAGCATAAAATATTGGTACAATTTAACAACAGCTCTTAATATGCTGAAATGATATTTAAATTGTCTTGGTAACAACCCTATACTGAAAATTAGCAATGTCAAGCTATTATGAACTACATTTAACAAAGTGACTTCATGAGCTACATTTCTTGTATCATAGTAAGTGATTTGATTGCAAGTCAATCAGGGGCCTTTGCCTTTAACAAAGAGCCATATGCCATAATGATTAAAGTTTTCTGTAGAAGGTTCTTATTGGCTGTATTCTCTAGTTTACAATCCAATCAAATGACTGCAATCTGTAATAAAATCAATGCCTAGTTATGTGGCACAGTTTGTAAAAGATAGACATTTGTATTATCCTCTAATATATATTATATTTTTTTTTTTAGAGATGTCTTGATATTGGCAATAGTAGATGCTGGAACTTGTATACTAGCAGGGTTTGCTATATTCTCTATACTGGGTAATCTAGCCTTCAATCAGGATACATTGGTAGAAAATGTAGTCCAGGAAGGTATGTTTTTTACAGCTAATTTTACATTACATGGAAGAAAACTAGTTTGCTCATATTTTCCACATGTTTTACCATATTTTACACTGTTGTATTTGCTAATTTGTTGATATTTCATTATAGGTCCTGGTCTTGTGTTTGTTATTTATCCTCAAGCCTTTGTATCTATGCCAGCAGCTCAACTATTTGCCTTTCTATTTTTCTTCATGTTGATTTGTCTAGGAATAGACAGTCAGGTCAGTTTCTTGGGAACTTAATTATATATATATTCAATATATATACTGTTCTGTGGAATTTTGTTATCATTGTTTGCTCAAAACAGCCATTTTAACATACAATAATTCATATGAGTTATTGTATGTTAAAATGGCTGTTTTGAGCAAAGATATTTGAGCACAAAGCAGATTCTATTCAAAACATAAACATAACAAAAATCCTGAAAAAGTGGCCCTCAATAAAAAAAAAACAAGTTAGCAATTTTAGGCATATATCATAAATAATTGTCATAAAGTCACATTCAACTTTCGTGTATATTTATCTCATTTTGCTTCTTTTTTGATATTTTAGTTTGCATCAGTAGAAGTTATCGTAACCACTATACAAGATCATTTTTCACCTCAAGTTCGTAAATATTTAAAACGAAAAGAAGTATTGGTTGTTATTGTTTGTTTTGTATCGTTTTTATTTGGTTTACCCAATGTATCTCAGGTAAGCATTTACCTGCAAAAACAGTAGTGCATTCGTTAAGAAAATGTCAACTCCATTCACTTGGAACAAAATCTATGATAGGTTTTTGAAATGTGAACAGCTTATAACCTTCAAATTTAAATAAGATTTTAGCTTTCATCTCTAAGTTAATCATTTATAACATTAACTAGGTATCAACATTTAAATCTGGAGAGGAATGTGAACTTTTAATTCCTTGTAAACAGCACTTGAACTTGCTATTGTGACCAAGCTCAGGTTAGGGATTGTGGTATTAAATAATTAAGTGAATCTCTTATTGCCTATATCAAGCTGTGAAGAGACTCTCTTAACTCTTCAAATGCCAGATTGTTTATATTGAACTACCTGTACAGGCCAGATTGTTTTTTAACATTGCAACAAAAATATGTGTTGTATTACCTGATATGAAAATTGTAACAAAATGGACGAATTTTATGATTATTGTAAAAAAAAAATTCTAAGTAAATTATTTAACACAAGAATTACCTGGATACCTGACATTACTTACTAAATGCAATATTTGTATTGGGCTTTAAATTTCCATCTATTGATTGTGCAGTAGACATTATATTTATGCCATTCTCTCAGAAAAAATAGCCTATGAAATTCAATATTTGTCAGAAAGCCTACCTGGATTGGAAGTTTGAAATCTGGCCGAGTGTGAAACTCCAGGGACGATTCTCGACGATGGTGGTCTCGACCGCCGCTATTTTCGTTATTCGTTATACATTTAGCGATATTTCATCATCTGAAATAGATTTCTAAATCAAAATCAATTACTGAAAACACTATATGCCATTATGCTATCAATAGATAGACCTTGACCTAGAGAGATAGCCTTGACCTTGAGCGTATTTGTTGCTGCGATCGAAAGTTTGTTTTTAAATAGGATTTTAGTAAGAACACAACTCGTTGCATATATGCACCTGTGGCATTTGAAGAGTTAAAGAGTCTATTTCAATCAGTCATTTTTATTTAGTGTCAGTTATTGCGCCTGTTTTCAAAAACGCTTTCAACTTTTGGCTTGTGAACACTCTAAACATTCCTTTTTGACAAAACTCGCTGAAATTGTTTAATATCAACCAAGGATGAGCCTTATTAAGAATTAAAAATATCAAAATATTATTCAGGGTGAACACTATTGCAAATCATAAAAATACCAAAAAATATTTAATGAGTTGTTATTAGGTACAATTCTTGACAGTTTTTAATGAAACTAGAGACCCTAGAAAAAAATAGGTTGGAAGGTTGAATATTTCATTCCACTTATCGTAACCTTACTGAAAAGTTTTTATTTGAAATAAATGCTGCCAGTGGGCGTATATTACCTTGCCTGGCAAGCTATCTTATGACAGACAATTAGATATGTCCGGCATATATGGCCAAATCAACATCCCTGATAGAGGTATGTGAAGTTCTATTCATGTGTCTTATTTTCCATGCACCTAACTGTATTTTCAGGGAGGTATATATTTCTTCCAACTAATAGATTACTATGCTGCCGCCTTATCTCTAATGATTTTGGCATTTTTTGAAGTTATTGGAATCACATGGTTTTATGGTAGGTTATTTTATACTATTTGTTTTAAATACTGTATACTATCTTGGAAATTACTTTATGTCCATTTGTACCAAATTGTTATAATGATTATTTTGTTACTTTACCCTCGATTTGACATTTAATTCTTCAGGGGCTAGTCGATTAGCAAAGAATGTAGAAGAAATGACTGGCAGAAAACCTCAGTTATTTTTTGTTATTTGTTGGTATGGTTTATCCCCCCTTCTCATATTGGTAAGAATAAATTTAGCATTTCACAAATTATTCAATCTTGTTGGAAAATTTTGAAAGAGGTTGCTTAGTGACCGTCTTTGGCCTGTATGTACCAAATAAAAATTAAGCCTGAATAACATTTAACTCTAATATATTTTCATATTCTAATTATCTGAAATTTATTTAAAAATTGACAAACTTAATGCTTATCTTGAAGCTACTCCCAATTAGCTTTAACTTTAAATTCCACTTTGTTTTCAAATAGACCAATTTTTAGATAATTTAAATGAATTTGGTGGCATTATCTTATTGTAAGACATTTCGCCTAAGACATTTTAACCCTTTGAACCCTGAGTGTAATTTAGATAGAACGTCATATAGGCCTACCCTGAGCTCCAAGCAATATTTCTTAATTTTTATCACGTTAACGTTGTATGACGTCACTTGACAACAGCCGGTTTACCGGCTCATTGGGTATATATCATATAAGGATAAGCTGGTATACCGGCTTATAGGGTTGAAAGGGTTAAAAGCAATTTTTTTTATGAGTAAATCAAGGTAGGTACATGGCACTAGAATAAGATTTCATGTCACATTAATTTTGGTATTAATCTTAAAGAATAATATAAAGATGATTCACAAAAGTTCTAAATTTTATTCTTAGTTTGATTTTATTTTGTGCATACAGGCTAGTATGTAAAAAAATGGGAATAAGTTATTGAATGACCCATATTAACTTGTCTTAACTTATCACAGCTTGCTGAGAGGCAAATCAAAAGGATGTCCTTCTTGACAAGGCTTTGACATTTTCAAATGAAACCTGCAAAAAAAAGAAATCTTAATTTCTTAACACCTGCTTAGTTATAACCCTTCTGCTTCTGATAAATGACCAATTGAATATTACAGGGAATCTGGGTGTTTAGTATGATACAATATAAGCCGTTGGAGGTAGCCGGGTATGAGTATCCTAGGTGGGCTGTGGGGTTAGGTTGGATTATAGCTCTTCTATCAGTAGTCTGTATACCACTGGGTATGATACATGCTGTTATTGCAGCTAAAGGGTCCAATTTATGGCAGGTAAGAAATCTTATATATATATTATGATTATTGGAGCTACAGTGGCAGAGTAAGTTGCATACTAACCTGAAGGCATGGGTCAAGATAATTACTTTGAAGTTTTCAAACCAGTGTCTAGTTTTTTGATATGACAATAATCTTCAGATTTGACTGTTAAAAACTGATAAGAGTAGGCTAGGTCTTGATCTGTATTTTTATTTTTTAAATTTATTTGGGGCATATATTGTAATCGCCCTGATGCTCCTTCAGTCCATTCTCATTTGTTTGTGCTCACTCTACAGACTACAGTTCTTTAGGGATTCTTTGGATTTGATTTTTTGGGTCAGTGTCATTATGAAGACCATCCCTATCGATTTTCGTGGGGATCTGATAATTTTTCACCTAAATATTGTGCCAGACTCAACATTTTTCGCCCCATTACCCATAGGGTGAAACTTGTGCTCACACCACAGGCTACAATTCTTTATCTTATTTGGTGGAACAGTATCATTATGAAGACGATCCATATCAATTTTCATGATGATTAAATGATTTTTCTCTGATTGATGGTGTCTGACTTAGCCTTTTTATATGTCCACATTATAATGTAATTGGTTTGTAAACGCTATAGAGACTACATTTTTTATTGGATTTGAATGAAACTTGCTGTAATAATTTATATTGATGCGATCTTGGACAAATTCGGATTAGGCGATTTTTCGATGAACGGTTTTTGAGTTATTTGACTTGACTTAGTTAAAACCCGTCAAAATTGGCTTGTGAACTCGATAGAGATCATAATTTCCATTGGATTTGAAAGAAATTTTGTGTCATCATTTATGTTGATGAGATCTTAAGCAAGTTTGATAGTGACGATTTTTTGGTGAACTTTTTTGAGTTATTGCCCTTAACTTAGTCAAAACGCGTCAAAACAGACTTGTGAACACCACAAAGACACCAGTTTTCATCTGATTTGAATGAAATTTGGTGTGATTATTGAAGTCGATGAGATCTTGGTCAAGTAAGAAATTGACGATTTTTTGATGAACTGTTTTTGAGTTATTGCACTTGACTTAGTCAAAACACTGCAAAATTAGCTTGTGATTGCGATAGACAATACAGTTTTCATCTGATTTGAATGAAATTTGATTTGATCATTTTTATTTGTGAGATCTTTAACAAGTTCAATATTTATTATTTACCGATGAACAATATTTGAGTTATTGCCCTTGACTTAGTCCAAATTAGCTAGTAAATACAATAGAGACTAGGTTTCATCTGATTTGAATCAAATTTGGTGTGAACATTTATATTGATGAGAACTTGGATTAGACGTAAATAATGTTGGAGTTTTGCCTGTGTTAAAACAGAAAATATATTTTAAAGTGGGCGTATCTTGCTAGTTAACGACTTGTTTTTTTACGCCCACATATTTATTTGGGGCGTATATTGTAATAGCTATTTTCATGATGATCCAATGATTTTTCTCTGATTTATGGTGTCTGACTTAGCATTTTTTCCATTAGCTGTAAGGTGCAACTCATGCTCACTCTACAGGCAACAGTTCTCTATAGATTTTTTGATTTTGATTTTGTAGGATATTGCAATATGTAGATGATCCCTATTGATTTTCATAATGATCTGATAATACTCCAAAATCAAACTTGTGTTGCATTTTCATAGTGCAACTCAGCTCACTCTACAGACAACATTTATTAAGGGATTCTTTTGATTTTGTCTGCTTAAAATGCTCTATAGAAAAGATATGAACCGATTGTAAATGGACAACAATTATTTGTACTCAAAATCAAAGCTGCTGGTTGGCGTATGTTATCCTGCTTCGCAAGGTCTCTTTATTAAACTGTTTCTCTGTATTGAAATTACACATATTCCAATTATTTTCTTCAAAAGTTAGTGATTATTGTATTTCCACTTAAACTAAGTGTCTGTCCTTTGATGTTATGAGCACCTTTTTATAAAATGGAAGATTGGAATGATTCAAACTGATTCTGGGTTACTAATATTAAGTTTGAAATATCCCTTAAAAAAGTTTCTTACAGGTTTTGAAATTAACAGAAACTTGTTTACTTTTCATTTGTGATCTTTTCCAGAAATTCCGAAATAGTTTAGTGTCAAATATTGAAGAAGAAGATCCAATACCTCTCAAATCAGCAGCAAACTCAAATCCAGAGCAGATCTAAAATATTTCTATCACACTTTGTGCTTATGAGATTTTATATTCTTAAGTTATGATCTGTTATTATTAAAAGTATTGCTTGTTAAACCTAGTTGAAATTACTTTTTAAGTTTCCTTAACAATTAATGCACTTAACTATTCATTTTAACAAAAAATTCAGTTTGATCATGTAATTAGATAAACCAAGTAAGCCAGACCAAACCAGAAGAGCTTGTGACAAGACTTTGTTTTTATTTACCAGTCAATGTCAAACTAGATCTTTTCAAATCATAGCTTTGATGTGATTGTTTTTAATGTGATTTATGTTAAACTTATGTTATTATTAAATATCAATAATCAAGAGAATAACATGTTATATTATTTTTTTATATTGCCAATTGTCAAAATAGAATTTATTTTTGTCAGAACTTTCAAAATAAGAGGCAAGATATAAATGCCTTAATAGTGCTATATTTGTGTAATTTGTGTAATAGAAGCAAGAGTGAAGGTTTTATCACAGTTATGTTTTTTATGTATTTTAATCATTATATTAAATTATATTTAATTTTGTATCTTTAATAATTAATCTATCATTTTGAAATCCACAGTGTATATTTCTCAATGAGGAAGATTCCCAGATTTCTAGTAAGGTTATATAGAAGTGTGGGACTCTCATATTGGGTATTTTTATTTTGATAAATCAATATTCCTATATTCTTATAAGGTAATAGAGTAGTGAGATTCCTGTTTTGGGTATTTTTTTTTATTAATATCAATATTCCCATGTATTCTAAAAAGGTAATAGAGTAGTGAGATTCCTGTTTTGTGTATTTTTATACGCCCACATGGAAATGTGGACGTATATTGCCGTCGCCCCTGTCCGTCCGTCCGTCCGTCCGTCCGTCCGTCCACATTTGTTGTATCCACAATAGAGGCTACAGTTTTTATCCGATCTTAATGAAACTTGGTATACATGTATATATTGATGATATCTCGGTCAAGTTCAAAAATGGAAATTTTTGCATGAACGGTTTTTGAGTTATTGCCCTTGACTTAGCAAAAACGCGTCAAATTTGGGTTGTATCCACAATAGAGGCTACAGTTTTTATCCGATCTTAATGAAACTTGGTATACATGTATATATTGATGATATCTCGGTCAAGTTCGAAAATTGAAATTATCGAATGAACGGATTTTGAGTTATTGCCCTTGACTTAGTAAAAATGCGTCAAATTTGGGTTGTATTCATGATAGAAGCTACAGTTTTTATCCGATCTTAATGAAACTTGGTATACATGTATATATTGATGATATCTCGGTCAAGTTCGAAAATGGTAATTATCACATGAACAGATTTTGAGTTATTGCCCTTGACTTAGTAAAAATGCGTCAAATTTGGGTTATATCCACGATATAGGCTACAATTTTTAACAGAAATTCAAATTTGACGATTTTTTGATGAAAAGTTTATGAGTAATTGCCCTTGACTAAGTAAAATTGCGTAAAAATTTTCTGTAGACACTATAGAAGCTACAATTATCTATGGATTTTAATGAGCATTGGTATGAGCATTGGAATTGATAAGAGGGCGGTCAAGTTCGATTTGGACGATTTTGCGATAAACAGTTTTGGAGTTATTGCCCCTGCCTCTATATTTGTTGTAGACAATAAAGAAGCTACAATTTTCAATGGATTAAATGAACTTGGTGTGAGCATTGGAATTGATAAGACAACGGTCAAGTTCGAATTTGAAGATTTTGCGATGAACAGTTTTTTAGTTATTGGCCTTGACTTAGTAAGATTGTGTCAAAATTTTATTGTGGGTTCAATAGAAGCTACAATTTTCAATGGATTTTGATGAAACTTGGTGTTTTTGAGTTTTTGCCCTTGACTTCAATATGCATTTAGTGAATGTTTTTGAGTCATTGCTCTATTTATTTTTCAAATTCAATGCTGCCAGTGGGCGTATGTTACCTTGCCTGTCAAGCTATCTTTTTTTATTAATATCAATATTCCTATATATTCTAATAGGGTAATAGAGTAGTGAGATTCCTGTTTTGTGTATGTTATTTATTAATATCAATATTCCCATATATTCTAATAGGGTAATAGAGTAGTGAGATTCCTTTTTTGGGTATTTTTTTTTATTAATATCAATATTCCCATATATTCTAATAGGGTAATAGAGTAGTGAGATTCCTGATTTGGGTATTTATTAATATCAATATTCCTGTATATTCTAATAGGTAATAGAGTAGACTGTATTAATAAATTAAAATTCCCACATAAAGTTCTCTGAGCTGTGTTTCTTGAAGCAATGTTTTACCGATACAAGTATTTCTCAGTAAGGCAGTGTTAAGGGGTAATTCACAATTTGGAGGATTTTTATGTTGGGAATATCGAAATTAGGGTTCTTCTCATATGGCATATTTTTCAATCAAGAGGATTCTGACACGGATTTATTTTTTTTTCTATTAAGAATAGTTATTGGGTATTTTTTAGTGGAGTTTGGAATGAAAGAACCATGTTGATATTATTGTAAGCAAATGCACAACATGTAAAGAAGTCCCCATTGTGTTTTGCCTAGATTAAATAGGCCCGTTATTCATACAATGGCATGTTCCTAGGAACATGATAAAATGGGTGCTCTTGTTAAGTATTGGTGTAGGCTCACTGTGCGAGTTTTTTCTCTTATATGTCATTCCTATTTAGTGTATTCTCACTGTTATGTAATTCCTTTGACAGGATATTTAAAGGTGCACAATCTTGATTTTTAGTGGTCGTTTTGGGCCTTTGTTACATTTAAACAGTCCTCAGAAATACTCAAGCTCTAAGAAAATCGCAAAATACCTCGAAATATACCTCAAAAATTTCACTTTTTATTTTTTTTCCGTGCTGTACGCGGCTGGTCTTCAGTCAGTCTGAAAATTGTGTGTCCTGTTGACAAAATCTACAATTGTTATTACATGTACTTTCTTTTTGTTTTATCAGTGTGGGCCTGCGCAGTAGTCTATTTATAACTCTTTGATTTTCCAATATGGCGGGACGTTCATAATATCTTAAGACATTATGATTTTCAAACACGGATAAATATGTATACCCATGGATTTGAAGGCTCAAATTTCAATGGTAAGCTCTGTAGACTATGTCTGATTAGCTAAACAAAAGATTTCATGTGTTTGAGGCTGTCGGATGATTGTCCGAAACAAATCAAGCCTGTGCCCCTTTAATCAAAATCAGAAATATAATTTTTATTTGATGAGTCAGTGATTTTTTTTTGACAATCCACACATTAATAGATAGCTAGCTTTTAAAGATATCCACTTACAGATTTCACTTGGATCTTTCTGATTAACCATGTTAACTCCTGTAGCCATAAAGATCAATAAGGGCATTATTTATAGAAACTATAGCTATCCCGGATATTAATATAAAGGCCATTCAACCTCTGAGATATAGGCGGGTCCATTCATATTTCCCGCCAAAACCATGGGCGCGGCCATTAGAGTATCACGTGACATGTCCGCCATTACGAGCGTGAAATTTGCCTAGCCTCGTTCCCGTTTCACGTATTAGTTAATGGCGTCAAGGCGAAATATTTTTTGTTGACATAAATTTTTCGTTGTTCAACGATCAAAGTGAAAAAGATTGGATCAAAGAAAATACACGAAAAGTGGAGGAACATCTTGTACGATCAACGGCTGTACCAATAATAGGCGAAAAATCAACCAGTGGAAGGAAATGGTGTTTGAAGTTCATCACCTTACCCACGAAGAATGTCCATGTTTGTTACCTTTCCGATTTTTATCGATGCCGTCTAATGATGAACCAGCTCAACTCGAATGGATGAAGGCTATCAATCGCAAATTTCTACCAAAGAAAATTTATGTTTGTTCTGAACATTGTATTCGAGGAGTTCCGACGCCAGAAAATCCCATTCCTAAGTTAAAGCTTGGTTACGAGGCGATTGTTACACCTGGCAGGCGCAAGTTATTGAGGCGTGATGATATAACAGGTGCGGCTGTGAAAAAACGGAAGTTATCGATAGATAGGAACGAAGAGCAGCTACCTGTTTGATTAATGACAATGATTCTTTATTATACACAGGTGTAATTAGTTGAGTGTAGGATTGCTTTCAATATTTTCACCTTTTAGGCCTAATTAGATATTGCAGGTCAAATATTACTTGTTCTTATGAGGCTAAGGTTAAATTTAATATTTATGTAGACGCTTTGGAATTTCTAAAAGTCTTGCCGGTAAAATATTTAGTTCTTAGATTCCTGTTCTTGCTGACAAATTGAAATCCTTAATTATTTGGCTATTTTAAGGGATGATTTAATTCGAGAAATTGACAATGATGCTTATTTATTATGTAAAATATGGATAAATCAGATATTGACTTTGTTATATATATTTTCCCACCCGCAACATTAAATAAATGCTTATTACCTTCTGTATATCATTGCATTTGCACTAACTAGCTATCCTCATTTCTAAAGACCTCGAAAATTATTTGTCGATTAAATATTCTTCTCAGAAAAAAAATTATAGTGCAAAGCTAAGACTGGGATCTAGCTATTGGTGAAGTCCACAATCCCTTACAGATTTACAGACAAATTTTTATAAGCCTTGTCAGAATGTAAGTACAAGAATATCAATAAGTGGCTTTGGGTGAGACATATGTGAAGGGAATGAAAGATTAAAATGCTTACTATTTAATTTGATAATTTATTCTTTTCAACAAATCATCAAGAAAACAAATCACGAAAATTAAGTGAACTGCTTTCATTAAAATTCTTTCAATTATTCAAGTAGGGCAATCATATTTTTATAAATAAAACTGGGTCACAAATGTCAACAAACACAAAAACTATCCAAAAATGCGATATGACGGATAATATCAGCACGAATTTCAATAAAACACTGCCCACGTAGACAGTCAGTAAAATAGAGTTAATTAAATATAAATTGGATTAAATATCTTCTAAAGGCTAGTGAAATGGCACAAAAATTGCGATCAGATTAGGCCTACTCGACGTGAAATTTCACTCTCGTAATGGCGGATTTCACAACAGCGCCTCTAGTGGCAGATATTTAAACTAGGGGCGACAACTGGAAAAACCGTCTATAGCTTCAAACAATGCTTTTAATGGGCAGATAAAATAAAATCCCACATACTTGCTGAAAGAATATATATTTTTCAATGAACATAGTATAGCCATTTTATAATAATAATGTCTTAATAACAATACAATATATAATGATTGAGCTGCCAATTTGAAATAATAACAAATATAATATATAATTGATCAAGAAATGATTAAATGCACATGGCAAAATTTCCAAAATGGATACAACTATGGGTAATATCAATCCCATTAAAACATAACTTTTATGAAATCACTATAGCAAAATATTTACTGAAATTAAGATATCACATAAGTTAAGGAGATATCTTTACAATCTCTATATCCTTCAATTAACACTACAACCCATGACAAAAACATTTGAAAAGTTCCTGTATGCAGATAAATATCTGACCATTTGTTTTAAGTACAATAGTATGAACAAAGATTGGTGAGAAAGAAGACAAAAACAAAATCTAGTTTAATCTGTCTTTCTATGGGTGTATGAAATATGAAACTTAATGACAATACCACTCATATGAAATTTCTGGCGGATGTCAATGATTAACTGAATGAATATTTTCTCAATGGGCATTATGCATATATTATATCAATATGAAGTTTAGGAGTCAGTGTAAAACACAGGTCTTGAAATGAATCCAAATGAGCACAAAATATCATTGCTGGATATACAGTATATCCTTGGCAATTTTGAACAAAATATTAATATCTCTAAACTTTGATACATTACTGAAAGAATTTGGAATTGCATTCAGTACATTTCTAAAAAAACAAAAATACCATTGACCAGAATTGTAATAAAGGCACTATTTGGCAATATTAAAGGGCTCTACCCAAGTTCAAAAGATTTATCTCAATTGTGTTATATAATAATATCAACAGGCTTGACTAAAAGTTAGCTACTGATGAAAGTTACAGAGAGATATGGCAGTCAACAGTTTTACTTAAATACAAGCCAAATATATGGATTTCCACATTAAAGAGACATGAATATAAATTGGTTGCCATTAATGTTTATTTATCGGAAACAATTATTTTAGAACCAAAACCCAGTTGAAATAAAACAAGACTAAGTGTAAAAAACAATACTTTGAGCAGTATTAAGATTGAAGAAGTTCATAAAAACTCCTTGTAAAGCACTGACCAAGGTTACAGATAGGATGAGAAAATAATAAGACAACGGCTGAAGTAATACTTATTTTTGTTACAAATTTTGAACTGTTCAGATGATTTCTACCCCTGTCTAAATATACTGTCTATTAAACAAAGTTCATATAGATTCGAGTTCAGGTGATTATGCCCAGGGGTGAAATTGTATAATGTAGGTTGAGAAGCACTGTCATAGAAATAATTGTAACAAGTCTATCTGCAAAGAAACACAGGATTGACTCAATAATGCCAAAAGTAAAGACTTCTATATCCTTTACAGGCTTTGTAAATAGGTTTTGCAAACTTGTTATGGGTTTTGTCACAGTAATGACCGTATGTATTTGTGTCATTTCCAATTTTATGTGGACATCTATTTAGAAAACTTCTTTACAATCACAATAAGCCTAAATAAGAGATCTCTGAACAATATCATAATCCATATCCGTATCAATTTCAATGACTAGTTAGTTAATTCAGTAACAAAATTACTCAATTTAATAACAAGTCATCTATCCCAATCTCTCAATCTTTTAACATTACATGTCATGTTCTGCAACACTTTGTTGTAGATACTCTTGATATAATGTTTGCTGAAATAAAAGTACAAAAGAGTTTGAGCGAGTGTTTAAATGGTGTAGATTTGAGGATATCAAAAAATTGTTTGACTTAGATAAAGGCCCCCATTGCGTAACTTATCACATAGTGATACAACATACTAATCATTTCAGAAATCTCCATAGGAGTGTTTTTTTGCAATGGGGCTCCAAATATTCGTCTATTGCTTATTAACAGATAATATTTTTTCGGGTGCACTTTCCATTAACTGAACATAAAATTAAATGAATCACTTATGTGGCAGTTTTATTAATAAAATTTTTCTGGTTTGTATTATCTTGTAATGAGAAACCATAAACCTTACCTTTTTTGACTTGACAACATTTTGAACATAGTCCCTCACTTCTAGTAGATTTCGTTTCTGTTTTCTACTTAATGTTGGCTTAGTTCTAAAAACAAATAGTTAATAAATTTTAAATGCCAAGAAAACACCTGGTAATAAATTACTGTAACAAAACACTGCCTTTCTTTCAAATGACGTAGATGGTTTCCACTGATAATCAGTTGTGAATTTTGCTCTTCATACACCTTTTCGTATTCAAACAATTTTTTCTGACTTAAATCAATAAAAATTTCATATCTGGCTCTAGTGTAAACAGTATAAAATAGTAACATACCGAGAGAAGAGTTTAGCTATCAACAGAAATATAAATGCTAGACAGAGTATACCAATAATAACATGATTGGTATAGGAATCTGGTATCTTCTGCCATAACTTAGCTAGAGGACCCTACAATTACATTACAAGGGTTAAAGAACTTGTCCTCCTGGCAAGACTTTCAAGGAAAAGTAAAGAAATTTATAAAAAGAAGGACACAGATGAAATCAATTTATACCATTTCAATTGTTCGTCAGCAATTTTTTTTATAATACACCAAAACTATACGTCCTTGCAACTTGAGGTGCTTTTAATTCAATCCATACAAAAACAGAATTAACAAGATTCAGTCAAATTAGTAAGGTCAAGATCTTTCCAATATCTTGATGTTAACACTATGAAGTCTAGACACAAGATAAAAAAATAAAGTGAAAGTAGAATGATTAACTCACCAGATAGACAGTAAGTGTTAGAACTATAGACTCTCCTAATACAGAACTTAATAATTGATGTGATGTACTAATGAGAAATGTTGCTAATAATAGTAAAGGTAATAACAAGCCGAACATACTGTAACATATACCACGTAATCTTGCTTTTAAATTAGCAGATGCTCGTTGACTGAAAAGTTAAAATATGATACATGATAAATATTTAAAGTACAAAGCATGATATACACAGCTTGTTCACATCAATAACCTGCTTGAAATATCCAAAAGTGTATACTAACTAATGTAAGAAGAGGACCCTGGCTTTCATGTTAATGAGCAAGCATTGCCCTTCCATCCCCTTATCAAAAAAACAAATGAAAGGAGTTTCACATCCTAATACAGTATGCAAAAAATCAAAAAGTTCATCTCGACCTTCAGGTAAGCGCATAAGCATCTAACTCACTGACCAGATAAAAGGATTACTGAGAAAAAAGTAAAAATAAATTAGGATTTGTAGAAATTGTGAATTCAAATTCCTAGGATACTTACTCATTCAGTGTGAGTTTATCCTCCACTAACTGAGCTATTTGATCACAGTTTTTCTCTAACTGATTTAAAGTTGTTTGAATTGTTTGGTTGATAGTTTTTTCTACATCCTTACAAACTTCTTCTATCTGGTTGGCACAACGACTTCCCTACAAACATTACATGTAAATGAAATCAAGTAACATCTGTCTATTTTGCACTGCATTGGGTTAATGAAGATGAGAAACTATACAACCACTGTTCAAAGATGGAGTTTTACCAGGACAGTGGTATTAGCTTACATCTTATTGATATCAACCTAGGATCTTCTACAAGCACAGCCTATAGATCAATGAACCTCAGTATATTGTCCCAACAGAAGTTCTAGACAATTTTTTTTTAGGACAGCCCCCTAGTTATTACTAGAGACAACAAATTCAGAATTAGTAAATAGATAATTACCAACCTTATTATTAAGAGATGGTACATATATTGTAGGCATATCAAACCCGGTTTTATTCAACCCAGGCCTTTTACACAGTTCCTGTACAATCTGCATCATTACCCTCTACACAAATGTACCATAAACACAAGATTAAACAAAGATAGCTTGCTAGGCAAGGTAACATACGCCCACTGGCAGCATTGAATTTGAAAAATAAATAGAGCAATAACTCAAAAACATTCACTAAATGGATATTGAAGTCAAGGGCAAAAACTCAAAAACACCAAGTTTCATCAAAATCCATTGAAAATTGAAGCTTCTCTTGAACCCACAATAAAAGTTTGACAATTCCAATGCTCATACCAAGTTTCATTAAAATCCATAGATAATTGTAGCTTCTATAGTGTCTACAGAAAATGAATTTTTACGCAATTTTACTTAGTCAAGGGCAATTACTCATAAACTATTCATCAAAAAATCGTCAAATTTGAATTTCTGATAAAAACTGTAGCCTATATCGTGGATATAACCCAAATTTGACGCGTTTTTTACTAAGTCAAGGGCAATAACTAAAAATCTGTTCATTTGATAATTTCCATTTTGGAACTTGACCGAGATATCATCAATATATACATGTATACCAAGTTTCATTAAGATCAGATAAAAACTGTAGCCTCTATTGTGGATACAACCCAAATTTGACGCGTTTTTACTAAGTCAAGTGCAATAACTCAAAAAATGTGCATGCGATAATTTCCATTTTCGAACTTGACTGAGATATCATCAATAAATACATGTATTCCAAGTTTCATTAAGATCGGATAAAAACTGTAGCCTCTATTGTGGATACAACCCAAATTTGACACGTTCTTACTAAGTCAAGGGCAATAACTCAAAATCCGTTCATTCGATAATTTCAATTTTCGAACTTGACCGAGATATCATCAATATATACATGTATACCAAGTTTCATTAAGATCGGATAGAAACTGTAGCCTCTATTGTGGATACAACCCAAATTTGACACGTTTTTGCTAAGTCAAGGGCAATAACTCAAAAACCGTTCATGCGAAAATTTCCATTTTCGAACTTGACCGAGATATCATCAATATATACATGTTTACCAAGTTTCATTAAGATCGGATAAAAACTGTAGCTCTATTGTGGATACAACCCAAATTTGACGCGTTTTTACTAAGTCAAGTGCAATAACTCAAAAACCGTTCATGCGATAATTTCCATTTTCGAACTTGACCGAGATATCATCAATATATACATGTATACCAAGTTTCATTAAGATCGGATAAAAACTGTAGCCTCTATCGTGGATCCAACAAATGTGGACGGACGGACGGACAGGGGCGACGGCAATATACGTCCACATTTCCATGTGGGCGTATAAAAATACAATTTATACTTCAAACACAAGATAATTCCTTACATCATAATTTTCCTAAAAGATTTTCTAGAATGACTGACGCAAAAAAGAGATCTCCAAGAAAAACTTAAAAAATTTGGATGAATAGGTAAAGTCCAAATAAAAACAAGGCTACAGCATTCATAACATGTATTCGTCCTTTTTAGATTAAAATGAAGAAATGTTAAGAATGTATTATACACAATGAAAGTATACCTGTCTATCACTCTCATGTCCCGCCTCATCAGCTTTGCTGAGATAAAACCTAATACGTTCAGCATGCTTCTCATTCAATTTTTCTACTATATTCAATGTTCTTTTACATAATGCTTGACCAATAGGATCAAAGAATACAAAGATCAGATCAGCTAGGTCTCCTAAACATTTTGAAATAAAAAAAATGAGATATTAATATCAGCTATGACTGGGAAGCTCATAAATTCTTTATATCTGATTCCACTAAAACTAAGTATTTTATGACAATAGAGAAGAAAAAAAAAAAAAAAGATAGCTTGCCAGGCAAGGTAACATACGCCCACTGGCAGCATTGAATTTGAAAAATAAATAGAGCAATAACTCAAATACACTCACTGAATTAATATTGAAGTTAAGGGCAAAAACTAAAAAACTGTTCATGGAAAATTGTCGAATTAGAACTTGACCACCATCTTATCTATTTCAATACTCATACCAAGTTTCATCAAATGTATTAAAAAATTGTAGCTTATTTTGCAAGCACAAATATTTTTGACGCAATTTTACTAAGTCAAGGGCAATAACCCAAAAACCATTTGTTAAAAAAAGTCAGAAATTCAATCTTGACTAATGTCAATTCTGATGCTTACACCAAGTTCCATCAAAATGCTTTGAAAATCACAACCACAATAGTATTTTACTAAGTCAAGGGCAATAACTCAAAAACCTTTCATGCGATAATTTCCATTTTCAAACTTGACCGAGATATCATCAATATATACATGTAAACCAAGTTTCATCAAGATTGGATAAAAACTGTAGCTTCTATTGTGAATACAACCCGAATTTGACGCATTTTTATTAAATCAAGGGCAATAACTCAAAAACCGTTCATGCGATAATTTCCATTTTCGAACTTGATCGAGATATCCATAATATATACACGTATACCAAGTTTCATTAAGATCGGATAAAAACTGTAGCCTCTATTGTGGATACAACCCAAATTTGACACGTTTTTACTAAGACAAGGGCAATAACTAAAAAAACGCTCATGCGATTATTTCTATTTTCGAACTTGACCGAGATATCATCAATATATACATGTATACCAAGTTTCATTAAGATCGGATAAAAACTGTAGCCTCTATTGTGGATACAACCCAAATTTGACATGTTTTTACTAAGTCAAGGGCAATAACTCACAAAACGCTCATGCGATTATTTCTATTTTCGAACTTGACAGAGATATCATCAATATATACATGTATACCCAGTTTCATTAAGATCGGATCAAAACTGTAGCCTCTATTGTGGATACAACCCAAATTTGACGCGTTTTTACTAAGTCAAGGGCAATAACTCAAAAACCGCTCATGCGATTATTTCTATTTTCGAACTTGACCGAGATATCATCAATATATACATGTATACCAAGTTTCATTAAGATCAGATAAAAACTGTAGCCTCTATTGTGGATACAACCCAAATTTGACGCGTTTTTACTAAGTCAAGGGCAATAACTCAAAAACTGCACATGCGACTATTTCTATTATCGAACTTGACCGAGATATCATCAATATATACATGTATACCAAGTTTCATTAAGATCGGATAAAAATTGTAGCCTCTATTGTGGATACAAACCAAATTTGACGCGTTTTTACTAAGTCAAGTGCAATAACTCAAAAACCGTTCATGCGATAATTTCCATTTTCGAACTTGACCGAGATATTATCAATATATACATGTATACCAAGTTTCATTAAGACCGTGGATACAACAAATGTGGACGGACCGACGGACAGAGGCGACGGCAATATACTTCCACATTTCCATGTGGGCGTATAAAAATTACCTCTCAATCACATAAAGCAAGCAATAAAACTTTTTTACAATCTCTTAATACTTACCAAGCCAGGCAATAGAATCATTAACATCGAAGGGATATTTCATATCACCGTCCACTAAACCAGGAGTATCTACAAATGTCACCAAACTAAACTTCTTCTGTTTTGATGTGGAGATTTCTGTCGTTAAATAGTCAATCACACCTGAAATATAAATAGTCCTTTAAACTTCACTTCTGGATGGATCTTGTAGCTCTGAGGAATAAGCAACAAATTTGGGAGATCCATCTGTAGCACAGGCACAATGTATAAATAATGGCAATAAACAATACCTTAATCAAACTATGCAAATCTGACACGAAATTTATAAATAATCTTGCAATTTTTTATAGAAATGTGAAAATTTTAGGGCTGAAATGATTTTTGAAGATGCATAGATAGTACATTTAAAACAATATTCATCAAACGACACAATTCTTGGAATTTCACTATTTTCAGAAAATAAGTCAAAATTAATTGAAGCGCATAATGATTTATAGTAATCAGGTAACTGTTGACACTAACCTGGTTACCTGGTTAATGACTCCAGATCAAAAAATTAAAATTTGCAGCAGTAACACAGTGTGTAAAGTAAATTCTAGTAAGTAACAATTAGAAGTAGAGAATTGTGAAAGATATTTCTCAAATTAGTATATCAGAAATGAATTGTTTACAAATTTGAAAATAATATTCACACGGAATTTAAATTAAAGGGAGTCAATAAATAATTATATTTTTATCCATATGCATATATGAAAGAATCGCGACATTTCATTTCAGCCCCAGTAATTATTCAGTAAACAAGCCTATCACACTTCAAAAATATAAATTGTAATTCTAAAGGAGTAGGGATTTGAACTAGATTAAAATATAACCAAAAGGATGATGTTAGAAGAAGTAATGTTAAATGAAGATGATTTAACCAATCACAGCCCTTCATTTGGCAGCTCTCTTACTATATTACGATAGCTGACCCAATGAAGAGCTAAAATGAGTCCATTATATTTACCAACATGAATGAGCTTAAAAAATATATCAATATTACACATTATTTATTAATTTTACTTTTATTCACATCACTATCAAAGTCATCAACACTTTATAGCTTCTTTCAAATGATTGAAGAATAGTTATTAAGTCAACATATCAGCTGTAGTTCTTGAAAGACACAAACATCATGGTGAGCACAGACCACAACATCTAGAAACAACATGATGAAAAACACGACATCTTTAAAAAAAACAGTGACCAACCATTAAGATATCCATGAGACAAACATGGTGACAACACATAAATAAATTTTTACAATAGGGTAGCCACACATCAAGACATTGGTACAACTTGGTGACTCCACAGATAGACATTTATACATGGTGGCCACACAAAACATCCATACAACATAATCACCATACCACATCTTGATATATTATAGTGGCCGCACAGCGAGACATCTATACAACATGGTAACCACACAGCAAGACATTTATACAAAATGTTAGCCACACAGCAAGAGATATAGATAAAACAACTTTTTGTGCCGGTTGGTTCAGTATTATTTACAATGTATTGCCATCATTATGAGAACTTGCTCCCTGACAACCAAAGCTATTGTTGCTACTAAGTGCTGATTTTTCTATCAGATTGTACAGCTCTTCATCAGGCAGCTTGTTACAATTATCAAGTCTACCTGAAGAAGGGCCGATAATCCAACAGATTCATTAGGCTGTATTCTGTAATACAAGGTTAACTGATTTTTTTCAGTTCAGTTTGATTAAGGAATATTTTTATCAAACAAGTGTTTGCCTAGCAAGGTACGCCCACTTTAAAAGTATATGTCTTCAACTATTATCGGACCTAATCAAAGGTCTCATTAATATACATGATCACAACAAATTTCATTCAAATCAGACAGAAACTGTGGTCTCTATCAAGGTCACACGTTAAATTTTATCCGTTTTGACTTAAGTCATGGACAAAAACTATAAAAACAGCTAAAAATCGTCAATATCGAACTAGATCAAGATCTCATCAATAAAAATGATTACAAATTTTGTTCAAATCAGAAGAAAACTCTAGTGTCTATCACGTTAACAAGTTTTGATGTCAAGGGCAATAACTCAAAAACAGTCACTGAAAAATAGTCAATATCGAACTTCAAGATTTCATCAATAAAAGTAATCACACCAAATTTTATCAAATAAGATGAAAAGTGTAGTCTCTATCATGTTCCCAAGCCTATTTTGAGTGCAATTACTAAAAAAAACGTTCATTGAAAAATTGTTGGTATCAAACTTGTTCTTGTTCATATAAAAATGATCATACCAAATTTCATTCAGATCAGGTGAAAACTGTAGTCTTTTTTGCTTCACATTGACGGACTGAGATGATGACAATATACGACCACATTATAATGTGGGTGTATAAAAAAAATATTAGTGCTGCGTTGCATTCTGTAAATAGCGTTGGCCATCACAATATTCCCCTAATTTTTCCGAGAATGTTGACAGGAATTTTCGCTTAATGTAATATTTCCCTGATTTTTACTTTAAGTTCATCTTTTGGAGCACACACAACAAGTTCAATCAAAATCCATACAATTTTTCGTTTGGTCTGATTTTCAATAGGATCACCCTTGGGTTATTACAAACACTCACATCAAAATCCTTACAATTTTTCGTTTGGTCTGATTTTCAATAGGATCACCCTTGGGTTATTACAAACACTCACACCTAATTTTATCCAAATCCATCAAGAATCCACGTCTCTATCGTGTCCACTATAATTGAAACATATTTTCAAGTACAAGGGCAATTACAAAACATATTTTTGATTATTCGATTTTTAATTGAATTTATTCATAAGTGATTACAAACACTCACAACAAATTTTATCAAAATCTATCCAGAAACCAGCTTTCTAATTTGTTAACATTCAAACAATTCAAGAACAAAGGCAGACACTTTTTAAATTTTTTTTTGATTGGTCTGATTTTCAATTAGTTTCATCCTTGGATTATTATAACAAAGACTCACCAAGTTTCGTCAAAATCCATCAAGAAACCAGCTCTCCTACGTGTCAACAACAATTGTGGACAGACAGACAGACAAACAAACAGAAACACAGACAGAGGCAACGACTATATACACCCACATTAATGTGTAAGCCTATATAAAACATAATATTTTATGCAGTATAAAATATCTAGCCACTGTAAGGGGCATTACCTGTACTTGACCTTCAATGACATTCTTTTCCATGATAAAATATATGTCTAGTACATACCTTCAATTTGACGTAGAGGTTCAAAATGGGGATATAGATGTAAGGTAGCATTTCCCTGAAATATACATATAATAAAAATTTAATAATATTATCAAGCCAAGAGATGAAAGTCATATGGTACCCAAAAACATAAACTGAAAAGAATCCGAATAATATTTCTGTTTGTAGAAAGAGCAAAAGATGGTCCAATTGATGCATTATTTTATGTCTAACCTTAAAAATAAGTATTTTCACAATAATCAATTAAATTGACATCACTTTGAATTAGGAAAAAACAAAAACTGAAAGGAGTCTGTAATACAAACTTGATGAAACTTGGTGTGAGCATTCGCATTGAAAAGGCAGTAAAGATTGAATTTTACCATTTTCAATGAACAGTTTTTGAGTTATTGCCCTCAACTTTGTATTGTATTGTATATCAATATTGTCAAGTCGACAATCTTGGTCTTGTTAGAAGGCTCATTCAATAAGTTATTCACATAGTTAAGCCCCTGGAAGCTTTCATGGAAATGACACAAATTTATATTTTCCAAGTTAAATTTGATTGATTAAAGAGACATCACTTTAGTGAAATGGCCACATGCTCAAACTAATCCTATTTATATCCTTAATAACAAAGATGCCTAGGTTAATGGTACTTTCAGATGGAGTTTACTTTCACACATTTTTAGAAAGAGTAGCCTATTTCTTGCTGTTGATTTGGTGATTAGTGACATAAGCTTTTCCATCAAAGGATGTTCGAATCTTTTCAATAAGTGACACAATATACATTTAGAACCTCACTTTCAATGCCCTAAAAAGGAATAAGGCCTAAATGTTCCTTTATAGAAGGAAGAAGCAAAAAGGAAATAAAACATTCCATTTCCACATCAGTGCACTAATAATCAGACTGTAAAGGACATTTGTGAAATATACAAGTACCATAAACTGAATATAGTCACATTCAGCAACACTAGTGTTGGGTTGTCATGGTCTCATTAACCAGTATTAAGTCAATAAATTTTTAATCTAATTAGGCCTACTCAGACACTGAGTAATGATAGAAGCTGAAACATCATTTTATACACTATAAAAGTGTCTCTATATCTCCTATAGATAAACTTAGATAATAACTAAAGCCTATTGATTAAGTCCTGTATGAAATGGAGTTTTATGTCATAATATTCTGCACCTGATGGAGGTATTAAAAGCAGAAGGTCATCAAATTGATTTGTGTGAAAAGAGGACAGCAGCATGGTATTTGGAACTAGGATAGTACATTTTTCTGACGTAAAGGATTTGCATGCTTGCACATAGTCATTTTGTTTTTGTGAAATCAAAATAATGGACAATAAGACTAGATTAATGTAAAACCAAAGTCTAGCTAGAGTTATAATAGTCTGAACTGTAGTGAAATATTTATAGAGTTCAATGACCAGACAGTACGACTCGAGATTCCAATGTCAAATCTATACTATTATAGATTTCATGCTATCCAGCAATCTATTGCTAGCTATGACCAGACACTGTGACCAGACTGGTGCTGATTATCAGTAAATTAAATCAAATACTCTAGTATTAGCATGAATATAACATTAGATTAAAGGACAAACCACATGGCAAAGTATAGGTATCCTGAAAGAGTAAGCATTATCTTCTGAATGAATGCTACAGTGAGAAATCTGAGGGGTAAACTGAAAGTGAAGTTTTGTAATGCCTTTAACCTCTTTCATAAAACTACAGTAGTACAAATAGATATTGGTCTTTTATGAGAGGGGCCATACCAAGGGCACAAAGCCAAGACAAGAGAATGACCCAGGTTGACGTGACATTATGACAAATGATTGAGGAATAAGTATATCTGTTACTGGATAAGACCAGATATATAAAAATTGAAAATTTTCTGTTACTTGTTCATGTTTCTAACCTATGGCCAAACAAAGTGCTATTTTTGATTCAATGAAGTAACATAGGTATTGATATTTATAAATTTCCTATAACCAGACCATCATTATACCAGAGCCTATTATTATCCACCACCTACAAGTTTGCTGAATCAGCAGATTAAAATAAGCCTGGTATGTTATATAAATCAGGATCTCAGGTGAGTTATTATTTAAACTTAGTGATAAAAGGATTCCCACATCAACATGACATAAGCCATATCAAAGAAGAAGCCTTTTATCAACTGGTTTTGCCAATATTCCATAAATTCAAAAGGATTGTAGAGGTTTCTAAAAAATTGACAGGATCAATTTGCACCATTCCAATTTTTCAGCCAGACTTAAATAACCAATGAATGTTAATGTTTTTGCCTTCCATTCAGCATTTTATATTTAGAACGAATGTAAACAGAAGATTGACATCAAAATGAAATAACTGTAATTTTGTTTAGCTTTTTATGCAAATTGTTTATTTAGAAGTAGATGACATAAAATACCTCCAAATAGTTTTGCTTGACCTCTCACTAAGCTTTTATCACTTGCTGTTTGGATCAAATAACAAAAAGAAAAAGCGAAATGGGTTTATCCAGGATATATTTGGCTGTTTTTATTAATTAATTTTTTTTAAATTAGTGAAGTTGCAGCCGTCAACTCAGTGAACAATTTCTAGTATGCATTATAATAATGTTATTATTTTTCTGTTGCCGACTTTATTCAGAATGTTGCACATGCGACAAAGACACTATCAACACGGCCCAAAGTGATCGTCCTGCTATGATTGTCATACCATAATAACCATAGAAGATATAATTACCAAGATTTGTGTTAAGTACTATTTAGGTAAAAGGACATGCACAAAAGTCTGAGTGACAGGTGAAAAGGAATCTTGAGGACTGATTGGAATGATGCAGATTGATCTCATCAGTGTACCTTTCCCATCCCTTCTAAAACTTAAGCTAAATTTCTGTATAATAAAATTTGGCATTCAATATCAATAAATTTGTAACTATTTTTCATAAAGAGTCATCAAAGGTAAAGCTTTTACTACCTCTTAGAATGACCGAATAATATAAATTTTTAATTTCTAATCTTGATTTGGCCATTGTTAATCAGGACTTACCAGACGTCAAATTTATACGACAGAATCCATCCATATAATGAATATATCCATAAAGCATAATTGTCACTGTTTCAGACCCTTGGCCAAACAGATTTATTTTCACTTGAACCAAGTAATATGGACAACACCTCTGCCACTATAAACGGTCATCACTGATATTTATAATAATATCCCATTAATCATGGCACTTTATAAGTCATAACTGATGAATATACTATATTATTGGCAAAAAGAGGTGTTCGTGTGCAGTAATATTATCCTATGCAGGGATTGCAATAACGTAAAATGATTTTAATGTCTCAGTCATCTGATTGGTTGATCACTTATATCTATTTTAAACATTGTCTGGATATATTCAGAGAATAAAGCTCAAACATATGTAGTAATCATCATTTAGTGAAGAAAATTGTTAGATCAAAGAGATAAGAATATTCCAATCCTACTTCTCTGATAAATCAATATGATCAGTATAACATAGCAGTATGAAGGTTATTAAAGATCACATGTAATAGTCAATGATTGTCTGGCCAGTGACATTATGATGAGTACAAACCAGTAGGCAGTCATACTATTTATAATAGTCTGTTAGGCTACCCTATTATTATATCATAGTTAAATTGAATTTTTTTTTGGTCAAGTATTTTGAACAAAACCCTTTCCAATGGGTCCATTTAATCAAGAAAATTGCCCAGAATAAATAAAATTTTATTTTGAATTTGTGATCTGTTCAAAAAGGGCTCATTTTTAAGAGCTTGCTAATCCTGGCAAAGTTCGAGAAGAACCTCAACCTTTCCCGTTGTAAGTGATACAGGTTTAAAAGCCAGAAATCACATGACAAAATTTTGGTACATACTGCGAATCTAGTTTTTCGTTTGGCATTGGCAACACTATTCATATGAGAATATATGTCTATGGCACTTTATTACTAACATGGAAAAGTATGATGCTCTAATAAAGTTTGGATTATATACTTTAACAAATCTTAAAGAAAACAAACAGAAATCAGAAAGTCCTGAATTTAATTGGTCTACATTTTGGTTCAATGAAATTAAACTTACCGTTAATGATTCTCGTTTCCGTCCACTTGTAACAAAAGTGAAACCTTGTGTTTCTATGGCAACTCCAGTTCTCTGTACATGTTCTTCCACATACCTATATTACAAATGATACTCAATTTTAGAAATTTTTTTCTTTGTTAATTTCTCAGCTAAAATATTTTACTTATTTCAAATAATATGATAATCAAACTTCTGTAACAACTCATGCTTTGATCAATAATTTTTTATATATTCAAAAACAGTAACAGCTGATATTATGTAAAACATCATTTATTTTTCAGAAACTTTATATCAATCAAAAAAGGAATGTAAAATAATAATGAATTGAAAGTTCTACTTTTTAAACCTACTAGACCGGTAAATGTGTGGAAATATTGCCAAGCAGACCAAAGACATTAAGCGGCTCTTTTTTAAAATCTTCTTTACTTTACCATGTCATCATAGACAGGGGGTAACCAGGTTGAAAAATCTAAAGGTATTATCTTGACCTATGTCAGGATTAAATTATTTAACTTTAGATTGGATAGCAAGCGACTTTAGTCATTAAGCCTTAGTGGTTACCAATTGACCAATCTTTGATAAAGATATTTTACACAGTTGTAAAAAGATTTTCTAGTTTTTACTGGACTTGCTGCCAATTATGACTTCCATCAGAAGTTTCTTGAAAGTGAAGAAATAGTGAAGAACAAATAATTAAAAATTTCAAAGCATACGGGTTTAGAGAATCATACATTTAAAAGTTTTTAACAGATATTCCTGACAAGTCTAACTTTATAAATTAGAGCGTAAATTGAAGGTGAAGAAACTCTATATCAACATTCAGTCTAGTAGACTAGGTTTACAACATTGATTTAAGAAAGAAAAGTTGGTAATTGTAATATTTTGTCTGGAACCGGTGGTTTTAAAGAAAAGTGAACATCGGAAGACAAGAGTCAAGTTAACCTGGGATTGTCTGGGGCGAGGTATAATACTTTGACAAAGTGCCAATATCTACGCTATTTTCTGTATCCAAATACATTAGACCTAATACAATTCTTTATTTCTAATTTATTAATCTCAAATAACCAATTTCAACATGTAGACTGTGTTCTTAAAAATAATTTCTCAATAAAAATTAGCTAAAATGTTTTCTGTTCTGTGAAATTTTTTCTAACACACACTTTTATAAGAAAACTATTTTTTAAGGTAAATGCTTTTGCCAATTATTGGTTTTCAAGGAATTTAATAATCTTAGACATAAATGAATATTATTCCTTATACAAATAAACTTTTATGTTCTCACTTAAAATACAATTCTAGTCATTTCCTTACAATTAACTATCACATGGAAATAAACAACTGATTTGAAGAAAATGTCTAGATTGAAGATAATGAAATGATAAATCTTACTTTAAATAGAGCTCAGACAGAATTATATTCATATTTTTTTAATACAAGCCAAATCACAGTCACTCTACAATAATACTTCTCAAAATTAGATCTGATTAATCTTAAAACATACTATATTACTTACTATATATATATATATTGTTTCTCCAGAAATTTAATTTAATTCAAAATTTATCACAAAACAGACATATATTTGACAAACAATACTGTAAAAAATAAATATATTTTAACTAGCCCTGTATCATGTAATAAAACATAAGTATTACCTCAATCTAAAATAAATCCTATTTCATTTTATCATATCACAATACAGTTCAAAGTAAACAGATAGAATTAATAACGAAGCTCATCTCCTCAAAGACTGATACAAACAGAGAGTTTCCAAGTAAGAAGTTAGTAATATATCACAATGTCTCGGACAATTCCCACGGCAGCATACAATCCTTCCAACCTTAATACTACATACATTACTTGTCTGGAAACTAACTCCAGCACGACTCGGAATTTTACACATTCCAAGTTATTTTGACCTTTAACAAATTATTATTTGACTTTAATCCTTATATTAGGTCTAGTCTAGA
Source organism: Nipponacmea schrenckii (assembly GCA_030562195.1). Classification (NCBI taxonomy): domain Eukaryota; kingdom Metazoa; phylum Mollusca; class Gastropoda; family Lottiidae; genus Nipponacmea; species Nipponacmea schrenckii. The sequence continues at coordinate 15,668,999 of CM060201.1, forward strand.
CCATTGCGTAATACTGCTGAACCAAGTGCTGCTTGACATGCTTAAAGGGACTGTACTCAAGTCTCAATGTGGCAGAAAAAAAAGAAAACCATTTTTTATGAATGGAATATGGAAAATACAATTAGACATAAGCATTTCAAGGAGGCACAACAAAAACATGTAACTTTTAATAGAAGAATATAAAAATATATGGAGTAATAGAAGTATCTCATTTACATGGATTAAACATGGTTTAAATAACTTTATGAGGAGATAACAAAAGCCTGGAGAATAACTCAAATAATCATAAAACCCAAGATTTAAAAATTAACACAGAAAACAATTATGAATTGACAGAAGTTAAGTTGCAGTCATGGAAAATTTTCCCTCATAAGCCCGTCTTCATTAGTTGGATCTTGAATGCAAAAGGATAAATAATGCACAGTTTGGCCAAGACTATCAAAATTGGCTTTAAACTGATTCTAAAATTCCGAAAAAAATAAAATTTAAGAATTCAGAAAAATAGAAACAGATTTACTACAAACTAATCAGTTCAGCTAAGATTTGTCTAGACTCTATAATTTGAAATCGTTTTTTCCCTTCTTTTGTGAAATATTAATTTTCTCAGTATGCTGATGAAATAAAAATGTCTGGTGAATATTCCTGGAGAAATATTGACAGTAAAGTGAAAGTAGAGGAAAATGAATTCTAATTTGGATGCGTGTGAAACTGTAGACGAGAGAAACCAACTAAAGGATAGAAGAATAATTTACTTCAACTGCTAAAATCAATATCATTGTCTATCAATTTAGAACATTATCATATATATAAATATATATATACAAGATTGATGTTCTCAAACTATAACAGTGGAATCTTTAAGGATTATGACATCTATGAAACTAATCGGAATTATACATCATCATCCCATAACATTTTGATAAACTCAATTCTTGAAAACACTGACATTGCACTTTTTAATTTTTCAACGTGATTCAAACCAATTGTCTATTACGTCTATGTAAAATATATGGACTTCCATATCATTAATAAAAGACAAATTCAATACTATTTTAGTTCTAATGTTAAAAATCAGGTTTTGGCTTTTAAAATTAAGTCTAAAAGCTTGAAAAGTGAGCAGTTTGTCAACAAATTCTTTCAAAATTGGCATGAACAATATTTACCTATAACTGACTAAGCTTCATTATCAGCTGACAAGCTATATCATCTTCTGTAAGGTCATTAAGTACACTATGACTTAATATACTCAATCTTGTAACATGGGTGTATAAATAACACACTAAGACTGGGTGAATAACCTTTATATTGGCAATAGACTTCCTCTATCAGTCTAACAGTATAAACCTACAAGGTTTATATATAACACAGGTACGTGTGGTCAGGATAGTCTATTATAAAGAATCTGAATGATTCCCCCATGAAAAATATAAATTTTATTTATAAAGATGCCCCCCATTTCATGTGGGCTTATACAAATCTTGATATACAGGAATTGATTGCGTTTCTTGCCTCTAGACTGATTTGTATATAAATGTAAAGGTAAGACACTCTAAGTTTGTTTACTTCCCACACTACTTGCACAATCAGCTTAGAAAAATGGACGGAAAGAAGTCAAAGACATTATGCACAGAATCAAATGTTATTGATATTTTAAGCTGATTGTGGAAGTGGTGAGGAAAGTAAACAAACTCTGAGTGTCTTAACTTTACTTTTATTATACAAATCACTGGACTGCTAAAATCTCAAATGTTGTTTTTTCTGTAATTTGAACATATTTTCCAAAGGGATAATAGCCGTTAGAAGAAACATAAAATTTTAATTTCACTCAAACTTTTCAAATAACAGTATATATCCATCAGTGGACTTACCTGGCGTCATCACTATACATCAAAATCCCTCTATACTTTGATAAATCCACAAAATCAATTAGTTAATAATAAAACACTTAATACATCCATTAAGCGATTTTCAAATTGTAACTATGGAGGGAAGTAAGTCTAACATATAAATTTCCTGCAAGGATATTTTAGTGCTGATTTCCCAGATGCTTTTATTCTTAAACAGAATGGAATCGTCGCTTGCTCACTTTTTTGAAAAAATCCGAATAGTTTTATTCTTGCTTTTTGAAAATTAATCAAGTGTGGGATGCATAGTTATTTTACCAATTAGTCAATATTAAACACAAATTATACGTAGGAAGAGTGTATTCTAATAGCTATTTACCCTTTAAAGAAATGAAACAAAATTCATATTTTTCTTGGGGGACATTCGGGGAACTCATAGGCACCTAATATAGACTATCCACACGCACTAACCTGTGATATAACATAGATAGGTGCACAAAAACTGTTACATTCCTTACTTAAAGATAGCTTGCCAGGCAAGGTAACATACGCCCACTGGCAGCATTGAATTTGAAAAATAAATAGAGCAATAACTCAAAAACATTCACTGAATTAATATTGAAGTTAAGGGGGTTGACAACCTTATCGTTCGAAGTGTATTTCAATCAAGAAACGTATTAATTTTATATCCATTCTATTTGGCATTAAAAGAAACTCATCTAGTAAAAATTTTAGCTCAATCGCTTCAGTAGTTCGTCTGATATCCGTCCGTGAAGATAATCTATTTATAGAACAAAACGGGGTATTCCTCTATGTAGACGTACAAATTACGTTGTCAGTTGACATTTGTGATTACAACGTCATCGGCTAAATAAACATTCTCTACGTTTGCCGGTCAGTTATTGTTAATATCGGCACGCGAAGTAAGAGTTTGTGTATCGGGGGAATCCAGAAGTCACGTGATGTCCCATAATCATTACGTCACATGTAAACAAAGAAAATTTTATGATTGGTGGGTGGAAGGGTTTTGACATGTGCTAATCCATTGTTTTAGCACTCCAATTATGTGGATATCGGTGCATATCGATGCCTAAAAGGTGCTTAAAGATTTCTACAGCATGAAAGACAATCTTTTAACAACATGATCGTTAATTACGTAAGGTTTACATGTGTTTGCAAAATGTTGAAAAAAAATGCCATTTTTCCAAAAGCATATCTCGCTTACGATTTATCCGATTTTTACAAACTTTGGCTTCAACTAAAGCTTACGATGTCCTCTATAACTTTACGTTGGCTTTTTTTTATAAAATGAATAGTTTTTTAAAAATTCAATTTTTCGTAAATGCATTCGCAAAATTTTGATTTCTATCAATATCTTCAAAACAAAACAAAATTTTCCAAAAAGCCAACGTAATTTTGTAGAGATACATGTAGACTTGCGTTGTGCAAAATTTCAACCTTCTATATTAAATAGCCTAGTAGATATGCTAATTTTAAGGGAATAATTGACGTTTTTTTCGTTCATCTTTCATACCCGATTTCTTAAAGTTGAAATGTCATAAAGAAATAAATTTTATATTTTTGGATAGCTGAAAGTCCCCTCTTTCCATTGATATTTAAATATTTCAGATAGGTGGAAAAGAAGTGGTTGAAATCGTCTATTTTTTGTACATAGGTTTAGGGTTGTCAACCCCCTTAAGGGCAAAAACTTAAAAACTGTTCAAAATTGTCAAATTACAAGTTTCATCAAATCTATTAAAAAATTGTAGCTTATTTTACTAAGTCAAGGGCAATAACCCAAAAACCATTTGTTACAAAAAGTCAGAAATTCAATCTTGACTAATGTCTTATCAATTCTGATGCTTACACCAAGTTCCATCAAAATCCTTTGAAAATCACAACCACAATAGAATTTTGACGCAATTTTACTAAGTCAAGGGCAATAACTTAAAACAATTCATTGAAAAACTGTCAAATTCAAACTTGACTGAGGCCTAATCAATTCCAATGCTCAATCAATTCCAATGCTCACACCAAGTTTCATCAACATCCTCTGAAAATTGGAGGATTTATTTTAACGAAACTAAAATTTTGACAAGATTTTTTTAAGTCAAGGGCAAAAACTCAAAAATTTTTCTTGCGATAATTTCCATTTTCGAACTTGACCGAGATATCATCAATATATACATGTATACCAAGTTTCATCAAGATCGGTTAAAAACTGCTTCTATTGTGAATACAACCTGAATTTGACGCGTTTTCACTAAGTCAAGGGCAATAACTCAAAAACCGTTCATGCGATAATTTCCATTTTCGAACTTGATCGAGATATCCTTAATATATACATGCATACCAAGTTTCATTAAGATCGGATAAAAACTGTAGCCTCTATTGTGAATAAAACCCAAATTTGACACGTTTTTACTAAGTCAAGAGCAAGAACTCAAAAACCGCTCATGCGATTATTTCTATTTTCGAACCTGACCGAGATATCATCAATATATACATGTATACCAAGTTTCATTAAGATCGGATAAAAACTGTAGCCTCTATTGTTGATACAACCCAAATTTGACACGTTTTTACTAAGTCAAGGGCAATAACTCAAAAAACGCTTATGCGATTATTTCTATTTTCGAACTTGACAGAGATATCATCAATATATACATGTATACCCAGTTTCATTAAGATCGGATAAAAACTGTAGCCTCTATTGTGGATACAACCCAAATTTGACGCTTTTTTACTAAGTCAAGGGCATAACTAAAAAACTGCTCATGCGACTATTTCTATTTTTCGAACTTGACCGAGATATCATCAATATATACATGTATACCAAGTTTCATTAAGATCGGATAAAAACTGTAGCCTCTATTGTCGATACAAACCAAATTTGACGCGTTTTTACTAAGTCAAGTGCAATAACTCAAAAAACCGTTCATGCGATAATTTCCATTTTCGAACTTGACCAAGATATCATCAATATATACATGTATACCAAGTTTCATGAAGATCGGATAAAAACTGTAGCCTCTATCGTGGATACAACAAATGTGGACGGACCGACCGATGGATAGGGGCGATGGCAATATACGGCCACATTTCCATGTGGGCGTATAAAAATGCAACAAATTGCATAATGCCAGTTATGCTCGCATTGGTTAAAAAAATATGAATTATTAGAACATTCAGATTTTAACATCCCTATTTAATTGTCATGCAAGATGATGTCTTCCATTTCAACAGCTAGTATTGTGGATGTCTTTTGTAGTACAAAACTGTGGGAAACACACAAATGCATAGAAAGATCAAACCAACTCCACAGCAATAAATTTAAGTTTTAGATTAGACTGGTTAAAGAACAAGCTACCATTCAACATAAGGCACTAGCACTGGCAGAGGTTTAAAGTAGTTTTCGCTTCTGAACATATGTCCAATCCATACTTCAAACATCATAGAAATACTGACAAGATTTGCAAGTGGATGATTATTTAATGATAAAATCTGTAAATCAGTTAAAAATGTCTGTAATGTAACATGTGATGACAATGGAATAATATACCAGTAAATATCTTTACGCTTGATGAATCCACAGTGAATGAACTATAATTATCAATACATTAGTCATAAGCATGTGAAAGTGGTGAGTAGTGGTACATCCAAACCATATAATTAACTTTTGAGTACATATACCTGTATATATAACACAAGCGAATGCCTAGCAAGATACGCCCACTTTAAAATATATTTTCTGTTTTAACACAGGCAGAAATTATTTAGGTCTAATCCAAGTTCTTATCAATATAAATGTTCACTCCAAACTTGATTAAAATCAGATGAAACCTAGTCTCTATTGTATTTACTAGCTAATTTTCATGAGTTTGGACTAAGTCAAGGGCAATAACTCAAATATAGTTCATCGAAAATTAGTAAATATTGAACTTGTTCAAGATCTCAGCAATAAAAATGATCACATCAAATTTCATTTAAATCAGATGAAAACTGTATTATCTATCGCAATCACAAGCCAATTTCGCAGTGTTCTGACTAAGTCAAGTGCAATAACTCAAAAACAGTTTATCAAAAAATCTTCAATTTTGTACTTGACCAACATCTTATCAATTTCAATGATCACACCAAATTTCATTGGTGATCATAAGTCTGTTTTGACGCCTTTTGACTAAGTCAAGGGCAATAACTCAAAAAACGTTCACCAAAAAATCGTCACTATCAAACTTGTTTAAAGGGGCCCAGGCTTGATTTGTTTCGGACAATCATCCGACAGCCTCAAACACATGAAATCTTTTGCTTAGCTAATCAGCAATAGTCTACAGAGCTAACCTTTTAAATTTGAGCCTTCAAATCCATGTGTATCCATAATTAAAATCATAATGCCTTAAGATATTACGAACGTCCTGCTTATTGGAAAACAGTTCGTCTTGATAATCAAAGAGTTATCCTTCCCGTCGTGCAATAGTGGTCATCTATATAAATAGACTACAACGCATTTTCAATTGTAGACTTTGTCAACAGGACACACAATTTTTAGACTGACTGGAGACCAGCCGCGTACAGCTGGAAAAAAAATGAAAAGTGAAATTTTTTGTTTGAGGTATATTTCAAGGTATTTTGCGATTTTCTTAGAGCTTGAGTATTTCTGAGGACTGTTTAAATGTAACAAAGGCCCAAAACGACCCCTAAAAATCAAGATTGTGCCCCTTTAAGATCTCATCAATATAAATAATGACACAAAATTTCATTCAAATCCAATGGAAATTGTGATCTCTATCGTGTTCACAAGCCAATTTTGACGGGTTTTAACGAAGTCAAGTGCAATAACTAAAAAACCGTTCATCGAAAAATCGCCTATTTCGAATTAGTCCAAGATCTCATCAATATAAATTATCACAGCAAGTTTCATTCAAATCCAATGAAAAATGTAGTATCTATAGCGTTAACAAACCAATTTTAACGCATTTTGGCTAAGTCAAGGGCAATAACTCAAAAACTGTATATCGAAAAATCGCCATTTTCAAACTTGTCCGAGATCTCTTAAATATAAATAATCACAGCAAGTTTCATTTAAATCCATTGAAAACTGTTGTATCTTATTGTATTCGCAAGCCAATTTTGACGCGTTTTGACTAAGTCAAGTGCAATAAGCCAAAAAAAGTTGGTCCAAAAATCGCCAATTTCGAACTTGTCCGAGATCTCATCAATATAAATGATCACAGAAATTTTCATTCAAATCCGAAAAAAACTGTAGTCTCTATCACGACAAGCCAATTTTGACGTGTTTTGACTAGGTTAAGTGCAATAACTAAAAAACCGTTCATCGAAAAATCGCCAAATTCGAACTTGTCCGAGATCTCATCAATATAAATGATCACAGAAAGTTTCATTCAAATCCGACAAAAACTGTAGTTTCTATTGCGTTCACAAGCAATTGTGGACGGACGGATGGACCGACAGGGGTGACGACAATATACAACCACATTATAATGTGGGCGTATAAAAATGACTTTTTAAAACTGTAGAACTATAAATGTCAAATTAATAACAATAACCTTGTAAACCTATAACAAACATCTTGATGTACATGTCCATTTCAAGGTATTGTCTTTGAAATCAAGATAGATGATACAAGAAATATGATGAAACTGTCTTTATTCTTCCCTTTGGACATAAGTTGCTGATGAAATAACCAGTGAAGCAGACATATTCTAGTAGAGCAATTATTGCTTATAAGGCAAATACATTCTTATTGTTATGTGCCTTAAATCCTATCGTATTGAAGATTATAATCTCAAAAAAGATCTTTTTTTATCTAATCTCTTACAAGAATCTTTAAAAAAATTTCCGTTAGATGAACATTCACTCTTAGAAGAAAATTAATGGAGTCTCAATTATCAAGACTAGACATATTGAGTCTCAATTATCCAGGCCAGACAATAACTCGCTTAACATCAATCTCAATTAGCTAGATCAGTCCTGATGCCGGGTTTTCTTTGTGATTATTAAATCAAAAGTTTTATTCAGTCCGGTATATCAGACAGTCATAAATATGGAAGCTGATTCAGAAAAGAACAAAAAAACTTACAAAGTTCAGGTGATAACAAATAAATAGTGCTGAAGAATGAAACAAGTGGTTGTTTAACATTGATAAATTGTCAGAACAGGGTCCTGTCAAATTGTACCAAAACTCTAGCTTTTCTAAAGATATTGTTAGTTTAAAGTAACACATTTGTGACATAAACTCAGGGCTGTTGATTCAAAAATTCCTAGCAGGACATAACATATCAATAATAATCTTTTACTTATTTTTATCAAAAATGAATGAAGAATTAATGAGAGATAGCTTGTCAGGTAAGGTAATTTACGCCCACTGGCAGCATTGAATTTGAATTAAAACTTAACAGTACAGCAACAATCACTGGAATGAAATATTCAACCTTCAGTAATACACTTCTTTTCTGGGGTGATAAATGTACAATATTACTAAGTTTCATTAAAATCTGTCAAGAATTTAACCTTCTAACAAGGCAATAAACCCATTAAATATTTTCAACATTTTTCATTTTTAGTAGGGTTCATCCATGGGTGTAAATTAACAATTTCATCAAATTTCATGAAAACTGTAAGAATTGTATGGGTGACAGCAAAAAAAAAAATGCACTAAACATTGCAGATTAACATAGAAAATGTCATAAATATCTAAGTTGCAGCAGGTCAATTTGGAACTCTTACCAGACATGACTGGTAAATACAGTTCAATCAACAGCCCCGCATAAACTGTCATCTCTGTGGCGTTTACAAGCCAGATTCAACATAATCTATGTGTATCCTTAAATCAGATAAAAAATAAAAAAAACGATGGCAATCCTAATAGACCCACATTTATAAGGACAGCTAATTTGTCCAGAGTTATCTAAAAATGAAAGATTTTTCTGATTTTTACTTAAAGTTCTTTCTTGTGTGATTAAGCACTCACAAAGATTTTTCAAAATCAACACATTAGAAAAAATAGGGCAATAACTCAATAGGGCTCATCCATTGGTCATCACAAACACATCAAGTTTGCAACACAAGTTGTGTTCTTACTAAAATCCTTATTACAAAATACTGAAGGTAGCTGAAAGTCAAGGCTATCTCTAGATATCAACAAATCCAGGTGATTGTTCTCTGAAAATTTGAGAAATTTTTGTTTGAAAATGACCAAAAATCAAACATATTCTGCAGTTGACATTGCATATATTACCCAGTACAGTAATAGCATAATGGCAAAAATAGTGTTTTCGGTGACAATTTTTTAAAGGTGACGAATATATATTCTGCTGGCTTGACTCTCATAAATATACATGTTTCAGTAAGTAATTGACATGACGTCAACCTTGGGTTAACCAGTCCTTAGAATGTTGCAAGAAAACTATATAAAATGAATCCATCAAAATATTTATAACATGTAATAACAAATCTTGTGTACTGAATTTTCTTTGAAAGTGAAATCAAAAACTGTAATAACAGTAAATTGCAATTGCGGTACAAATACAATTGCTGGTGACAGGAGACAGGACAAGGAATGGAATCAAGAATTAATACGCTGTATAAAATAATAATGCATTAATCTCTTCTACAGTAATTCTAACCCATATATTCTATATTTGCTTTGAGCACAAAACGTCTGGGCGTCTGTGTCAACTATAGATAAGGTCAAGGTCACTTTGTCTGCGAGCTGACCTCCTATTGACTTATAATGCACTTTGGCCAATGAAACAAGTTATCACATCATAAGTTGACCAATCAGACAGATTATCTGTAGACAACTCACCTAATAAAGCTGCAAGCTGAGTAAATAGAGTAGATCAATACCTGGTAGTCGATTGGTGGTTAGGCCAGGTCTCACGTACTAATAAATAACACTATTATACCTCACTGTCTTTACCACTGACCAAACTAGTCTCTACAAACTGTTGACTCAACACATTTTATCAGAAGGAAAGCAGTGAAAGATGAAGCGAGGCCAAGTAACATTATTTGAAACTTGTACGATTTGACACAGACAGTTTAGAAATGAACGAAATGTCACACGAGTAAAATATTCCAAAAATAATCAATATAGAAGCAAGATAGACTAGATTGAAGAATTTGAGTGAAAATATTGGAAAGAACTGTGGGAGTAGTGTCTATAAGAATAGAAATAAAATAGTCTATGTCTCCAAAGTGGGCGTTAATTATCATTTTGTTAAACTACATTAATAAATCTATCCTACAATTTTTCAAAACTGTTGATTTAATGGGATTCAATTGGCCAATGTATATTATGACTTATAATTATGCAAACTCCTACCAGTAACAAAATATATATAAATATATCTGAATCTTCATGATGCTACCATGTGAACAGAATTGAAAAATATTCATATGAAGGATGAAGCGTACTACTGGATGTGTATTCTTATATTATGTAGATCCCAGGGACATCAAAAAAAGTTTGGACTGACTCCATAATAGTTCAGCTTTTGTCATTGGTGAAAATATTAAAATCCTTAAAACATTGCAATCCAAAATGTCTGGAACGTATGAGGATCTGGAAATGGCAGATTTGTTAGACAAACCCTCCCCACTCCCTTGCAACTTCACTTTAAATCTTACATCACTTAATCAATACTTACAACAATCTTATTCCAGTCAGACATAGTTCAATAAAATAATTTTAACCTCATTCATTACAGATAGTCTATTATAATACATTGAAAAAAATCATGCAAGTATAAGCCTTAGGAACAAAATGGTTAATTGGACATTGTAGATATTAATACGGTTGTCCAATGAAATTTAAACTTTCATACAAACAGGAAGTTAAAGGAAAGTATAGGAGAGCGAAGATTTGTAAGGCAAAGGTTATCAAGTACAAATAGAAAGACATTAAAAGAAAGCTTAAAGTAAACAGAAACATACCAACTAATCAGATCTCGGGGTCAGTGTCTTAGGACTCCCTTCCAGATATACTGATGAAGAATGATAGAGAGAAGAAAAATGCTATAAGTTTTTAGACGGTTTTCTGATTTCTCTGCATAAATAAACAAGATGTGCCCACTTTGAAGTAGGCCTATATCTCTGTTAAACACAGGTTATTTGGGCCTAATCCAAGTTCTCATTGATATACATGATCACACTAAATTTCATTCAAATCAAATGAAAACTAGTCAGTATAGCCTTCCCATGTCAATTTTGTCGCATCAAGGGCAATAACTAGCTTTTCCAAGATCTCGTCAATATAAATGATCACAGCAAATTTCATTTGAAAACTGAAGTTGCTATAGCGTTCACAAGCCAATTTTGACTCGTTTTGACTAAGTCAAGAACAATTACTCAAAAACCGTTCATGGAAAATTGTCAACATCAAACATGTCTGAGATATCAACATAAATGATCACAGCAAATTTTATTCAAATCTGATGAAAACTGTAGTCTCTATCGCGTTCACAAGCCAATTGTGGACCGACATTCCAACGCACGAACAAGGGCGACAACAATATACGACCACATTATAAATTGGGTGTACAAAATCTGCCGATATCACATGTTCATATCACAGCAACACAAATATGTCAACACATAGGGATATGAATCATGTTTGACAGAAACACATTTGTGGTGAGCAGCACCTTCAGTTGATGCATGGTAATGTCAAACAGTGAGCGTCACAACGTAAACATTCATAAGTTGTGGTAACGATCTTAAAATCGATTCTCACTAAGGAAATTTTCAAAGATCCATGGTAAGGTCACAATCAGTTACAGACTGTCTACAAGCACAAGAGTATGGAATCTGGACAACTAGACTGCTTGCCACGGTAACATCTTAAAATCACAGTTAACTAATCCTAAGAGAACTTAAGGGGCCTCGACAGCCAATCCATGGTACACTGTGAACACAGGATCATTGACAGACTGTCTAGGGACATTCCAGTTTGGTATCTAGTTCAGTCATCCCATACTAACATGCCCTTGCACACCGGAAATTTTTTTAACTGGGTGACGACAATTTGGCACATGGCTTTATGACTTGAAGAAAGTAATCCCATATGGACACTAAGTTTCACAATCATACAGTCATCAAATCCGATAAATTGTAGCCTCTATTGTCAATATTACTGACCTTTAGTGTGAAATGATGAAAATATATCCTTGTTTCGCATCAGTTGTACAATGTTTTTCGACATTTTTTTTCACAAAGTGCATGTTTTATAGATTCTTATGTATTGCAAACTAATGTATTATTGATCAAAAATACTGGGAAGAATCACTTCTGGGAAAAACACAACTTTTGTGAAAGTGACATTCCCTCTCTAGTTGTATGTGCATATAAACTGTACAAAACAGCTGACATACCCCACCCAACTTTAAAGGCTTGTCATATTTATTGTACACATTTTATTGAAATGAATTTCTCCACAGATGTTGATAAAAGATTTTTCAAAAGTATTACACCAATCCTAAAGTTCTGCATTTTTTAGTTTTTCTTGACTGTTTTTGCAAACAAGTGGTATGTTTCTTTTGGACACTAGTTTATGTTAAGTAAAAAAATAATGTTCAAACAATACCCTGAAACAAGCGGCTGCCTAGCAAGATACAGCCACTATAAAATATATATTCTGTTTTAACACAGGCAGAAACTCTAACATTATTTAGGTCTAATCCAAGTTCTCATCAATATAAATGTTCACACCAAATTTTTTTCAACTCAGATGAAACCTAGCCAATTTCGCCATGTTTTGACTTAAGTCAAGTGCAATAACTCCAATATAACTCCAATTGTTTATATAAAATAACTCCAATACAGTTCATCGGAAAAATCGTCAATTTCAAACTTGACCAAGATCTCATCAACTTCAATAATTACACCAAATTTCACTCAAATCAGATGAAAACTATATTGTCTATCGCATTCCCAAGTCTATTTCTATTTCGTTTTGACTAAGTCAAGAACAAGAACTCAAACCAGGGCTCGAAATGTCCACCCGTCTACCTGTCGCTACAGGTAGAAATTTCGTTTGACAGGAAAAAAAAAAGGTAACCTGTTGCTGGCGACAAGTAGAAAATAATCAATAAATAACTCCCAACGTACATGTTCAATCTTTTATATTTGTAATGGACATAAATGCGGGATACACATCAACATGAACAATAATAATCCTGTACTTTCACTTAACTTTTTTCCGCGAAATTGTAAACTAACATTAGAAAGAGGACAATTCGGGTACATGTCAACTCGGCCACAACTTGAGTTTACGCATCTACACCAATTATTGAGATGAGAGCATAACGCTGGCATAATTATAATGAAACCAAATATATACATATATTTTTGCAGTGCGCTTTATTTTCGAAATGACTTTGGTTTTTTTTCGAGTCCACAGCCATAACTGCAAATGACACACATTATCTGACACGATAATCAAACATGAAATTTGTGTCATTAGTGGATGAATGTAAAATGACGCATTTGTGTCCAACCAGAAGTGACGTGCCTTAAAATACGCATTTTCGGTTTTTTTGATCTAATTCTGTACCGATTTTGACCGCGTTTTTTATATTCCATGTTTTAGGGACAATCGTTACATTATAGCAGTTTTACAACATGAAAATTTGGACTTTTGTCGCTGACTTTTTGTAATTTAAATTTCACATTTTTTAAGGTACATAGACATTTTGTTTGTAAACATATTTCCGTTTTCAAAACTTCGACATCACTCCCTGTTTTGAGTCATTCGACTCTAAACTTGAAATTTCGGCTTCCAGTATTCTTAAGATATTTGAAATTTTTTTTTAGCATTTAGTTACTTTTAACCCATAATGAATCAATAATTAACAAAAATTGACCCGGATGTAACAGGTCAGCCGCTATGATTAAACTACTTACTTTTGCAAAACGAAAAATTAGGCCTTAGGGGTTAATTGGACGATTGTAATTTTGATGTCGATGTAATCTTTAATCGATTGCTAACGAATCTCAGGAAGCCGGATTTTTAATTTCGATTTAGCTTTCTTTTTATTTCCGGTTCTATTTTTTCACAAGGTGCCTAATTTTAGAATGTGTTCATATATTGTGACCTTGACCTTTGGTGAACATGTGACCTGCACAAAAGTTGTTGCCCTTGTCGAGACCTATCCATTGATGTTTGAATTTTCCGATTTTGTTTTTGCAATAACTTGCAATTTTATTATTCCACAGAATTAGTATCATCAATATCTTCATTTTGTATGAGCAAATTCCTAACCGTTTGATCGCCATCTTGAAATGTGCAAATTATCGGAAAGATAGCTTGCCAGGCAAGGTAACATACTCCCACTTCAGCAAACAGAATATTCCATGTTTTTTCATTTAATCCATAACTCATAAACCGACATCTGGAATCGCACCATTTTTGAACTTGTCCGAGATGTTTAAGATGAATACACATACCAAGTTTCATTCAAATCGGATAAAAACTACAGCTTCTATTGCGTACACAAGTAAATTTTAACGTTTTCTGATTTAATCAAGGGCAATAACTCATAAACAGGCATCTGGCGAGACATTATCAAGATGAATACACATACCAAGTTTCATTCATATCGGATGAAAACTATAGCTTCTATTGCATACACAATTTCTACATTTTAACGTTTTTCATTTAATCAAGGGCCATAACTCATAAACCGACATCTGGAATCGTGCCATTTTCGAACTTGTCTGAGATATTATCAAGATGAATACACATGCCAAGTTTCATTAAAATCGGATGCAAACTATAGCTTCTATTGTGTACACAAGTAAATATTAGCGTTTTTTCATTTAATCAAGGGCCATAACTCATAAACCGACATCTGGAATCGTGCCATTTTCCAACTTGTCTGAGATATTATTAAGATGAATTCACATACCAAGTTTCATTCAAATCGGATGAAAACTACAGCTTCTATTGTGTACACAAGTACATGTAAATTTGAACGTTTTTCCATTTAATCAAGGGCCATAACTCATAAACCGACATCTGGAAACATGCCATTTTTGAACTTGTCCGAGATATTATCAAGATGAATACACATACCAAGTTTCATTCAAATCGGATGAAAACTACAGCTTCTATTGCGTACACAAGTAAATTTTAACTTTTTTTCATTTGATCAAGGGCCATAACGCATAAAGTGACATCGGGAAAATCGTGCCATTTTCGAACTTGTCCGAGATATTATCAAGATGAATACACATACCAAGTTTCATTCAAATCGGATAAAAACTACAGCTTCTATTGCGTACAAAAGTAAATTTTAACTTTTTTTCATTTGATCAAGGGCCATAACGCATAAAGTGACATCTGGAAACGTGCCATTTTCGAACTTGTCCGAGATATTATCAAGATGAATACACATACCAAGTTTCATTCAAATCGGATGAAAACTACAGCTTCTATTGTGTACACAAGTAAATTTTAACATTTTTCATTTAATCAAGGGCCATAACTCATAAACCGACATCTGGAAACATGCCATTTTTGAACTTGTCCGAGATATTATCAAGATGAATACACATACCAAGTTTCATTCAAATCGGATGAAAACTACAGCTTCCATTGCGTACACAAGTAAATTTTAACGTTTTTTTATTTAATCAAGGGCCATAACGCATAAACCAACATCTGGAATCATGCCATTTTTTAACTTGTCCAAGATATTATCAAGATGAATACACATAATTATCTAGGTCCTCTAGTGGCATTTTTTTCAATTACAAATTTGTTGTTGAACCAGGTCCTGTCGAAGTTCTTCACAACCGGCTTCCGTTTGAAAGTTCGTAACTTTTGAATTTGACCATCTGCATGCCTTATTTCACTGCACAATCATCTTCACTGGCTAAAGGTTCATATGATACCTTGATTTCTAATTTTGGTAAAGAACATTTGGTTTAATAGGGTAATTTGCATATTTCTCGTATTTTCAGATGTTCATATCTCATGAACAAGACTCTTGGCAACATTCCAATTCATATTATTAGGGTTCCTCGCAGCGCAGCGTTTCGCGAGGAACACTATTATTTCTGTAAAGATTATTATTATTTTTTTTTTTTTTTTTACACATTTGAAATTCTCAAAATCTACCGGTGCGATCTTTATGAAACTTTCATATTTCCAGATAATGTTGTTACAACTTAGATTTTAAATGTAATTCCAGACTTCTGCGCATGCGCGAAGTATGCGATTTTGAATGCGTTTCCATTTTTACAAATGTCGTTTTTTCTCAGCAACTAATCAATGGATTTGAAAAATGATTTCAGATTATACACCGGGCAATGTTAACGCAAAAATAAGCTTCTTTGACTTTTCACTTTTATGCAATTTTTCAATGTCATTTTTTGAATTTGCATATTTTCAAAATTTCAATTTTTTACATTCTCAACATTTTTTTCTTAAAACAACGTTTGCAGATGTATATTGACTTCTTATACATACTAATACAAACATAATTGTGATAAGTTATCTCCCCTAATAGATAATTGCATAATTGCATAACTGGTCATAACTTTGACAAATATCATTCAATTTGTATAAAAGTGGTGTCAATAGATGCCAAATTTAAATACCTATCTATTGGTACCAAATTTCTTGCCATATGTTAACCGGAAGTGACCCGAAAGTAAGAAAAACATCATTTTTTACAATTTTTTGATACTTAAATTGCTACTAGTCTTTGGATTAAATTCAAAACCAAAAAAGCATTATTGTATTAAATAATACATTTATTTTACTAACTTTTGCTCGAAGGGAATTTTGAAATTTTTTTTCGTTTTTGAGAAAATTGAGTTTAAAGTTGAGTAACGTTATAAGATTTACTATTGCTGTTGGGGTTATATCAGATGACCTTGAAATTCTCAAAATCTACCGGTGCGATCTTTACAAAACTTGAGTGGAACACTGTCACGCAATATTACTGGAAGTGAGGCCAGTTGAACTTAATTTGAATGGCAACACATGAATTGTTAAAGAGTTCTAGTATCACTTGATTTTGTTAACATTTAGACATATGTTAACTTTTTAAATAAAACCTTTAAGAGGAACCCTTCAGTACTGCAACGCAGTTCTAGTTGCAATTTGTTTTTCATTAGTTTTTAACAATATCTTAAATTTTAGCTATAGACCGGAAATTGTTGAAAAGACGCCTTGTGGAAAATTAGCGATTTTAGCATTCATATTTTTTTATTTTTAGATCTATTTAACTTAAAGGGGCCAGGCTTGATTTGTGTTGGACAATCATCCGACAGCCTCAAACACATGAAATCTTTTGGTTAGCTAATCAGAAATAGTCTACAGAGCTTACCTTTAAAATTTGAGCCTTCAAATTCATGTGTATCCATAATTATCCGTGTTTGAAAAATCATAATGTCTTAAGATATTACGAACGTCCCGCCATTTTGGAAAACGGTTCGTCTTGATAATCAAAGAGTTTTCCTTCCCGTCATGCAATAGCGGTCATCTATATAAATAGGCTACAACGCATTTTCAATTGTAGACTTTGTCAACAGGACACACAATTTTCAGACTGACTGGAGACCAGCCGCGTACAGAACGGAAAAAAAATGAAAAGTGAAATCAAGGTATTTTGCGATTTTCTTTGAGCTTGAGTATTTCTGAGGACTGTTGAAATGTAACAAAG
This sequence comes from Nipponacmea schrenckii, assembly GCA_030562195.1. Classification (NCBI taxonomy): domain Eukaryota; kingdom Metazoa; phylum Mollusca; class Gastropoda; family Lottiidae; genus Nipponacmea; species Nipponacmea schrenckii. Next base: position 15,686,538 of record CM060201.1, read on the forward strand.
GACCAAAACGACCCCTAAAAATCAAGCCTGGGCCCCTTTGAAAACAAATATCGAACAGATTTATAATGTGCAAATTCACAGCTTTAAAGCAATATATAAATCAATATGTATAAATAAGATTTGCGAAAATTATTAGAATAAAATTACACACTAATATAAATGTTAAGAAGAGTTAAGAAGATAATGTAACAGGTCATAAAGTCAAATTGTGTTCGTTTCTTATCATTTGGTCAAGACACAAATTTTGACATTTCCAGTTTAAGTATCGCAACCAATCAAAACAAGTCAATAGACTGAGTAGGCGTGGTTAAGTTCTATCTTAAATGACAGCCAGCAGATATAACAAATTCTAGATATCTCGGAAGCTGCACAACTGTTACAAACAGGTTTAGTTATTATTATGGAATTGGATTTTATAAATGCAACGTTTCACCCATGCAATAGAAGTGACGCGCACTGCCTTGGTACCGTCTAACGCTTATAGTTATATTATATATGTCATAATAATTATTCCTGTGACATTTTGTGTAAATTGTCGAGGTCAAGCTGGTAAGAATCTTGAATGGGAGAAAGCTAAAATAATCGATAAAACTTTCAAGTTCAAGTAGTATTGCATTTTCAACAGCTCTATCGTACAATGAATTTGCCAATTATACAATATTTTGAAGTCGTTTTCAATTTCATATGTTTCATTCATCAATAATTAGATTTTGATGGTATTTGTTGTAATTTTTCATGTGACATTGAGACTAAATGGCCAAGGTAGCACACGTATGAATTTCTATTGAGAATACAAAACTAACCGATAAAGTTAGTAATAATACATCATAGAATGATACTATTTATAGACAATCTAAGCCCTACTCGAGAAAATTAATAAAAGGTGTGGCAAATTAACATTAAGAGTCACATAATCTTATGATTAGTTCATCAAGTTGTTTCAAATTACTATAAACAATATAAAATTTTTCTTTTCATGACATCTGTCATTAGAACTTTTTTTGATCTCGCACATTTATATGATCTCACAAACGAAGTAGACCGTACCAAGTTAATTACTTTTTATGCTGACTTTCAGTTATCCGATATTTATTATATTTTGGGAAACGGAATAAATAGTAATAAAACGGCTGACCCTATTCCAGCCTCGGATAGTTATTGTGACAGTTGTTTCAGAGATTTATGATCAATTAATAAAATGTCTGTATGGGGCCGGCAAAAAATGTGAGTAACATGTGAAAAAAATATCAACTGTCGCTTGCGAAAGGTAGAATTTTTGGAACATCCGAGCCCTGACTCAAACTGTTCACTAAAATGTCGTCACTATTAAACTTATCTGACATCTCATCAAAAACCAACACAATTTAAAAAACCAAAATGACTTTATAAATATTTTTTTAAATAAATTTGAATACAGTTTGAATTCTCTATTAAAATTTTTGAAATAAATATTAAGTCAATTTGCTTTTTAAATTGTGTTGGTTTTTTGACTTCCTGAGGAAGTGTGTTTTTAGATACACGAAAAGTTGGAGGAATAAAAGATTTAGTTTGACAGAAGTTTTATTTTCTTAAGCCACATTCTTATGTGGGCGTATAACATCACAAACAGAGGTCATTGACGGTGATTAATCAGCAGAATTTTGTCATCTTTGTTTTCATGTGATTTAATCCCTGGTTATTTATATAATAAGCGATAATTTAATTGAAGATAAGCAACAACTACAGTTTATTGTTCATTATAATTTTAATAGTAATAAAACTTTTTTGGGGCAAATTTTTTCACTGGAAATTTTTGACACAATATAAAAGTGAACAATACGTCTGTCGTCTACTAATGACACCCCTGACCAAGATTCAGCAAGATCGGAGTATGTCTACAAGGGATGTGGATAAACTAGCAGACATTCACATTTCAAAGTGGGCATTTAAAAATTTAATTGAATTTGAATAATAAATTGGGCAATAACTCAAAAATAAATTCAATGAATATATTTTTCAATACAATTGCTCACAACAAATCTGACGCAAGTTTGCTAAGTCAATAGCAATAACTCAAAAACTGTTCATGGAAAATCGTCAAATTCAAACTTGACCACCATCTTATCAATTTCAATACTCATACCAAGTTTCATCAAAATCTATTAAAGATAGCTTGCCAGGCAAGGTAACATACGCCCACTGGCAGCCTTGAATTTGAATTATTTATTGAGCAATAAATCAAAAAACATTCACTCAATATTGAACAATGGCAAAATCTCAAAAACTGTCAAATCGAAAAATTGTCAAATTAAAACTTGACCACCATCTAACCAAGTTTAATCAAAAAAATTGTAGCTTCTTTTGCACCCACAAAATTTTTTGACTCAATTTTACTTAGTCAAGGGCAATAACTAAACATAGGCACGCAAAGCGTGCAGATACGCCCTCCTCAGGCTTATCAGATAATGGGCAAAAATTCATGTTCCGTTTTATCAGATAATGGGCAAATATTCATAGGTGTACCATGAAATAAGACTAAATATGAATCACTTTAGTAGAGTACTTACTAAAATGCAATCAAAACTGTAGTTTGTAGAGACAGATATTCTTATTTTTGTGAAATTCCGCTAAGTAGAACACTGTATTTCTGCTACAAATTATGCGCTCATCACCAAAATCAATACAATTTTTCTTTGTGATGCCATGAACTCACATACCAAAAATTATTAAAATCCATTCAAAACTGTAGTCTGTAGAGTGAGCACAAGCAAAGTTACTGGCATTTTTCCGAAATCGAGCTAAGTCAGACACTGTATCTTTGCTAAAAATTATCCGATCATCACCAAAATCAATACAGTTCCTCTTTTTGATGCCATGAACTCACATACCAAAAATTATTAAGATAGCTTGCCAGGCAAGGTAACATACGCCCACTGGCAGCATTGAATTTGAAAAATAAATAGAGCAATAACTAAAAAAACATTCACTGAATTAATATTGAAGTTAAGGGCAAAAACTAAAAAACTGTTCATGGAAAATTGTCAAATTAGAACTTGACCACCATCTTATCTATTTCAATACTCATACCAAGTTTCATCAAATCTATTAAAAAATTGTACCTTATTTTGTACCCACAAATATTTTTGACGCAATTTTACTAAGTCAAGGGCAATAACCCAAAAACCATTTGTTAAAAAAAGTCAGAAATTCAAACTTGACTAATGTCTTATCAATTCTGATGCTTACACCAAGTTCCATCAAAATCCTTTGAAAATTAAAGCTTCTTATTGCAACCACAATAGAATTTTGACGCAATTTTACTAAGTCAAGGGCAATAACTTAAAAAAATTCATTGAAAAACTGTCAAATTCAAACTTGACTGAGGCCTAATCAATTCCAATGCTCACAACCAAGTTTCATCAACATCCTCTGAAAATTGGAGGATTTATTGCATCAAAACTAAAATTTTGACAAGATTTTTCTAAGTCAAGGGCAATAACTCAAAAACCGTTCATGCGATAATTTCCATTTTCGAACTTGACCGTGATATCATCAATATATACATGTATACCAAGTTTCATTAAGATCGGATAAAAACTGTAGCTTCTGTTGTGGATACAACCCGAATTTGACGCGCTTTTACTTAGTCAGGGGCAATAACTCAAAAACCGCTCAAGCAATTATTTCTATTTTCGAACTTGACTGAGATATCATCAATATATACGTGTATACCAATTTCATTAAGATCGGATAAAAACTGTAGCCTCTATTGTGGATACAACCCAAATTTGACACGTTTTTACTAAGTCAAGGCGATAACTCAAAAACCGCTCATGCGATTATTTCTATTTTCGAATTTGACCAAGATATCATCAATATATACATGTGTAGGAAGTTTCATTAAGATCCGATAAAAACTGTAGCCTCTATTGTGGATACAACCCAAATTTGAGGCGTTTTTACTAAGTCAAGGGCGATAACTCAAAAACTGCTCATGCGATTATTTCTGTTTTCGAACTTGACCGAGATATCATCAATATATACATGTATACCAAGTTTCATTAAGATCGGATAAAAACTGTAGCCTCTATCGTGGATACAACAAATGTGGACGGACGGACCGACGGACGGACGGACGGACGGGGGCGACGGCAATAAACGTCCACATTTCCATGTGGGCGTATAAAAATCCATTCAAAACTGTAGTCTGTAGAGTGAGCACAAGCAAATGTGAACAGACAACAGATGACAGATGACAGACAGAAAGTTGATCACAATATACACCCTACATTTCATGTGAGGGCGTATAAAAAACCATACAACTTCAAATTCAAACTTGACTACTGTCTTATCAATTCTAACACCAAGGTCCATAAAAATCCTTTGAAAATTTAAGCTTCTTATTGCAACCACAATGAAATTTTGATGCAATTTTAAGGCAAGGGCAAATATTCAAAACTGTTCATTGAAAAATTGTCAAATTCGAACTTGACCGCCGTCTTATCAATTCCAATGCTCATACCAAGTTTCATTAAAATCAATGGAGAATTGTAACTTCTATTGTGTCTACAACAAATGTTGACGAACCAGACCAACGGACGGGGGCAAAAACAATATACGTCCACATTTTCATTAGTGCTGGCACGATATATCGTTGAATCGATGTATCGCTATACGACATGCCACGATACGCGTATCGTATCGCGGGGTCCTGTATCGATACTTGACGATACATGGTAATCCATAAAAAATAGTAGACAATGTTTTATTTACTTGTCGGTTATCAGTATATCACATCGTAAATTTCTTTAGCAAACTTCACTGAAATCCATTGTTTTAAATAACTTACAAGACGGTGGATATAAGCCACCCTATGGTCTTTATTACCTAATTACCACAGACCGGGTTGAATTCATTTTCATAAGCTAGTACATATTTAATAGTCGGTGGAAGTTATTAAATCCTAAGGTTTACGCTAATAAAATAACGTGGACCAAATTGAAATTAGTTCCGTCAGTACCAAAACATGGTCAATTAATTTTAGTTTTGTAATTTAAACATAATCATTCAAGAGTATATAAAAAATAAAATTCCGGGTCAATCAAATTGAAATTTGTATTCACTATCATGAAAAATCACCACTTAAGTTTAGAATTATGATTCCACGAAACGAATGAACGTTGTAGATACTACATAAAAAAAAATGGCTGACAGTGACAACATACAAATCGAAAATGCCCCCGCGAAATATAAGTCTAAAGTTTGGAAAAACTTTGGGTTTCTCAAAGGGGATTCAAACAAGGCAGTCTGTAAGCTTTGTAAAACAATTTTGAAATATTCAAGAAACACAACTAATTTATATACTCACATGAAAAGACACCATTCGAATGATGAACTTTTAGATGAAAACGAAAGTAGCAATAGCAGCGGAAGTAAGAGTTACTTTTATCTATTACCCCATATCGCGATACGTATCGTATCGTGACCCTTGTATCGCAATACGTATCGTATCGTGGCATTACTGGCAATACCCAGCACTAATTTTCATGTGGGCGTATAAAAAGCAGCCCTTTAGCTAATCTACACGATGAGCACCGTTTCCAAGGAGGGTCCATTAGAATAGGGTGAGATTGTAATGTTTGATTCTCGTTTGGCCAGTCAACCTATTCTGTACAGTATGGTGATATTACAGTATCTATAACGGAATATGTCTACTAACCAGTTTATGAAGGAACTCTTCCCTGCTGAATGATTACCAATTAATAATACTGTGATTTTCTTTCTTGGTGCCAAAAGAGACAAGCCCAGATCTTCTCCAATTCTAACAAGCCCTGAAAAAATACAATGTTCAATTAAGCATTTATTTTACACTAAGGCCATTTAATCATGTCTTTAGGTCAAGAAAAAATTTGGGTATGTAAGAAAAATTAGAAAAATATTAGACAATTATGATGCAAAAAAAAAATTCCACCTTTGGTAGGTGACGGACATTACATATGACAGTATCAGCAGCAGGGATCATGATTAATTTTTTTCCCAGTCGAACATTTTCGGGCAATGATTTTAGAGCGTCACGTCTTATACATGTGTAATCTACCGATTTTGTCAGGTTTTTTCTACTGCTTTTGGAGAGCCAAAACTACTGATTTTTTTTTCTTTTCGTGATCATAATTTTCACGGGACCTACCGTTTTCAATGTTAAAATGTTTCCACAAGCCAAATGATTTTCATTGTTCATTAATTAACCTATTACTGGTAAACCCTTAATTGAATAGATTAAAAGACAGAAAGAGTTAATTGATATAATGACTGTACCGATAGAGGCGAATTGCTGGCGGTCATTTTGCCAAGACTGTCGGTCATGTCCGGGGTATATGGGCAAATCAAGATCCCTGATCAGCAGATAGGCAAGGTTAATGGCTCTTAACATTGTTCACAAGACGCTGACTTCGAAAATTCATATGGAAAATTCATATGATTGTTTGACCAGAAGTACCTTTATAATTGGAAGTAGAACTTGGAATTAAAAAACGAGCGGACGCCCGAAAGGCTATACGCCCACCAACAGCAAAACCGAGATTATATGATGATAGACACACATACCAAGTTTTGAAAAGATTGGACAAAAAATTGTGGCCTGTATCGCGCCCACAAGCTGAATTTGACGAATTTTCGCTAAAAAAGAGGGCATAAATAAGCTGAATTTGACGAATTCTCACTAAGAAAGGGGGCATAACTCACCAACCGTAAATGTCAGAAAGCTGGTTTTCGAAAGGAACCGAGATTATATGATGATAGAGACACATACCAAGTTTCGAAAAGATTGGACAAAAATTGTGGCCTGTATCGCGCCCACAAGCTGAATTTGACGAATTTTGAAAATTAAATAGAGCAATGACTCAAAAACATTCACTAAATGGATATTGAAGTCAAGGGCAAAAACTCAAAAACACCAAGTTTCATCAAAATCCATTGAAAATTGTAGCTTCTATTGAACCCACAATAAAATTTTGACGCAATCTTACTAAGTCAAGGGCAATAACTAAAAAACTGTTCATCGAAAAATCTTCAAATTCGAACTTGACCTTCGTCTTATCAATTCCAATGCTCACACCAACTTTCATTTAAATACATTGAAAATTTGTAGCTTCTATTTTGTCTACAACAAATATAGAGGCGGGGGCAATAATTCCAATACACATACCAAGTTTCATTCATATCGGATAAAAACTATAGCTTCTATAGCTTCTATTGCATACACAAGTACATTTTAACGTTTTTTCATTTAATCAAGGGCCATAACTCATAAACCGACATCTGGAATCGTGCCATTTTCGAACTTGTCCGAGATATTATCAAGATGAATACATATACCAAGTTTCATTCAAATCAGATGAAAACTACAGCTTCTATTGCGTACACAAGTAAATTTTAACGTTTTTCCATTTAATCAAGGGCCATAACTCATAAACCGACATATGGAATCGTGCCATTTTCGAACTTGTCCGAGATATTATCAAGATGAATACACATACCAAGTTTCATTCAAATCGGATAAAAACTACAGCTTCTATTGCGTACACAAGTAAATTTTAACGTTTTTTCATTTAATCAAGGGCCCAAACTCATAAACCGACATCTGGAATCATGCCATTTTCGAACTTGTCCGAGATATTATCAAGATGAATACACATACCAAGTTTCATTCAAATCAGATAAAAACTCTGGTCTGTATCGCATACACAAGTAATTGTTGACGGACGGACGGACGGACGGACGGACGGACGGACCGACGGACAGGGGTGATGCCAATATACGTCCACATTTTCATGTAAGCGTATAAAAACTGTAGCTTCTATTGTGGATACAACAAATGTGGACGGACCGACAGGGGTGACGGCAATATACATCCACATTTCCATGTGGGCATATAAAAATAAATTTTCAACCCACTAATCTGTCAACTTCCACAAGAAGTGCTATGCAATGGTGTTTTTTTTATTAATTTTGGGGTAAATTAAACAAGCTTATATTTTAAAGTAACCCAATGACCAATAGTGATACTTATTAAACTCTACATCCAAATGGCTCTGTAATAACATGACATAGTTCATCATAAAATATTTAAATCATCAAATTGTTGATCATCTGCCAGTTATTTATATGTCATTTTGTTTCTAATAATGAAAAATAAACAACCAACCAAAATAACATGTTGTTTTACTATTTTTCTGAATCAACTTAAGTAATATTATACTTTTTTTGATTTCTAAATATCAACAAACATTTTATATACTCAGTCCATACATCAAAAAGGTTCCATCTATAAGATAGATTATACTCATGTCTCACATATCCTGAATACCGCTTTTTACATGGTATTTACACTGCACTTCATCAGATTTCCATTGAGGGAAAATGGAAATGAAGGACATGTAAACAAAACACAAACTTTTTGCCACTACTTGTTTTCAAGAGCAATAACTCCGACAAAATATTTTTGATTAGTTTCATTTTCAATAGGGTTTATCCTTCAGTGATTGCAAACACACCAAATTTCATCAAAATCCATTAAGAAACCAGAATCCAAGAACAAAGGCTGACATAAAATTTTAGTTCTCAAGAATGGTCTATATGAGTACATATTCATCAGTGAACCTACCAGGTGTCATAAAGTAACAGAAACCCTTAAAATCAGAAAAAATTCGTAAAACTAAGTCATTTTTGAAAGAAAGTTTGCCAGGCAAGGTTACATAGGCCCACTGGCAGCATTGGATTTGAATAATAAATTAGGCAAATACTCAAAAACATTCATTGAATATTTTTTTCAATCCCATTGTGTGCACCAAATTTCATCAAAATCCTGCAGCTTCTAAGCACCCACAATACCATTTTGATGTAATTTTACTAAGTCAAGAGGCAATAGCTCAAAAACTGTTCATGGAAAATCATCAAATTCAAACTTGACCACCATCTTTTCTATTCCAATACTCACACCAAGTTTCATCAAAATCCATTTAAAATTGTAGCTTCTATTGCACCCACAAGAAAATTTTTATGCAATTTTACTAAGTCAAGGGCAATAACTCAAAACTTTTCATTTAAATTCACACTTGGCTGTGGCCTAATCAATTCCAATGCTCACACCAATTTTCAACAAAATCCATTGAAAATTGTGGCTTCTATTGCATCAACAATAAAATTTTTACGAGATTTTAATAAGTCAAGGGCAGTAAAATTGTAGCTTCTAATGTGTCTACAACAAATTTACAGACACAGGCAATAACTCAAAAACTGTTCATAGAAAAATTTTCAAAATTGAACTAGACTGCCGTCTTATCAATTCAAATGCTCATGTCTTTTATTAACATCCATAGAGAATTGTAGCTTTATAGTGTCTACGACAAATGTTGAATGACCGAAGGACCGACAGACAGGGATGAAGACAATATACATCAACATATTCATGTGGTCGTATAAAAACGTTTTTCAATAATCAAATGTATCTTTATAGATAAAATAACTTAGTTTTTTTTATATTTATTATTTTATGTTTTTTATGGCAGCAGGTATATTTGCTGTTGAATAGAACTTTTATTGGCCAAGTTTAAAATTTTCAAATTTTATGTTCCATCCTAAGACCTATTATGTCTTTAATCAATTATACACTTAAAATATAAAATGAAATTGGCACCCATTAAATTTTCCATTTTGTTTTTTATCATTAATTGCCTTAACTATTTCATAACATTACTGATAGGTGAGTCATGTATACATGCATGTTTGGCAAACAACAAGGTACAAATATGTGAAGTTTAAAAAAATTGGCTTCAATTACGCTGCAATGGCATTTTGTCTGCTCGCAAACATTAAAGAGGTTTTTCTGAAACTTTATATGATTATCATGAGCATAGGGATGGGCGATATTGAAATTTTGCTTATCAAATAAAAAAACATTAATTTCAAACTTGACCAAGATAGATGATCACAAAGTTATTTTAATCAGATTTAAACTGAAGTCTCTGTTGGAATTTAAATACAAATTTTGATGTGTGTTTGCTAAGTCAAGGGCAATAACTATTTTAAGTGAAATATCAAATTCATACTTTACCAAGATCTTATCGAGATAAATGATCACAACAAGTTTCCTTCAAATCAGATGAAAACTGTAGTCTCTATTAAATTTAAAAGCTAATTTTGATGCGTTTTGAATAAGGGCAATACCTCAACAGCCGTTCATTGAGAAATTTCATTCAAATCAGATGAAAAATTTAGTATGTTCACAAGCAAATTTCAACCCCATTATGTGGGCATTTAAAAATTTATGGGCTACAATGGTTGAATGATCTGAAGTCCAGGGCTTAGTTCCAGCATAAAATACACAGTACTTCAATTTTTCAACTCAATTTTAATCATAATAAAAGCCTAAGGTTTTTAGATAAAAACTCTTATGTCACCTTCATGTCCTGTTTCTCTGTCAAAGTAAATAACCATCACTTCACAATAAGCTTATGCCTATTTGAGACATCCTATTTTATTATCTACTGGGTACGTTAAACTTCATTAAGTTTGGTTATATTCATTCCACTCGCAATGTAAAGAATATAAGGATTTGATGATGTTTGTAAACTTTTTATCTGAGACACGAATAGCAAATTTTCATCACATTTTTTATAAAACGTCTGCATAGAAACTATCCTAAAGGTCATTCAATATGTGAAAATAGAAGGATCTGATACACATGAAAAACCTCTTTAAAACACCTTTAAACAGCAATGATGAATAGGCCTATATTTAATAGGGAAAAAAATCATCTAACAAGAATTTATTTATTAACTTGTATTACTGTCTGAGGCCATTTCTTTTAAATGACAATAAGAAGTCTGCATCAATTGTCTCAAGATTTCAAATCTTTTTCTGAATACTCAAGTGAATGCAGGTCCCTTTATAATTATTGGTCCCCAAAAATAAGAGCAAGGGGCAATCAATAGTTATTATTTTAGATGAGTCATCAAAATAAAACCCTAGTGTCTACAGAGAATTTTATTTCATCAGCCAATAATTATGAAATTTATCTTAAATGTCTAGCAACAGTAAAGCCCTTCTCTGCTTCTTGCTATACTCTTCAGGTCATTGAACTTTTGCCCCTTAATTTCCAAAACTTTCTACCTTCCAATTTTTACACACCTCACCTGCTTTGGTCTGGGTTCTTCCTGCAGAAACCAGACACAGGCCTGGAAATTTGCAGAACTTACCTTCCAAGCCCTGTCATGCAAAGATCACTTTTGCAAATTCGTCCTTCTGTCTTGCTTTTGTGACCTAGTGAAGTCGAATGAACACATTCTGTCTGATGACCTGGCAGCAATAAGCTGGATGCTCTTCTTACGAAATGAAATCATGTCGTCGGCAGGGATTTTCGTCATGTCTGCATATTAAATAAGTTCAAAATTAACATTTTATCTAATATAAAAAATATTTTACCATTTTCAGGATCGATGTACAAACTGTGACATTCTCTCAAAATCTTTTCATTGACCGTTTGCGTGGCAGAATCAGAGGAATTCGCAGAAGAACGAGCTTTAACTTTTCCCGACATCTTAAACCTCTCCTGTCAAATGGACAGACACGTCTCGTGTCGAAAGGAATAAAAAGTTTCAAATCCCGTCTGGAATTTTTTCTAAATAAAAGTTAAAATGAAAAAGTAAGAAATATTTTACTGAATGACGCAAAACATGAAATCAAAGAACAGTGCAACTGTTTTCGTCGAACAAAGATTGCATACTAAAGCAAAGAAACTTCCTTTCTGAGATAATACGACACATTTCCTGAAAATCCTTTCCGACCTTTCATAGTACCCGTAGTGACATCTACATCCGTCAGCTGATCGACGGGTGATTTGTTCAATGACAATGAAAAGTACGAAGAATCTGGGTTATTTTTATCAAAATTACGATTTTTATTGTTGATTCTGCTTAAGACCAAGTGTCAAATATGATAATTAACATTTACTTTCCTATTTTCGGAAAGTTTATCCGACTGACATTCGGCAAAAGTCGCCGGTATTTTTAACCAATCTACACCTAGCATATTTTATGTGCGCATCTGTTACTGCCGATTAACACTTCCGGGATAATGGCTTCTTTAGTTGCCGATTATAGCAGCGAGGACGAAGTTTATAGCGATACTGACTCTCTAAAAGCCTGGTATGGATCGCTTTTGAACATTTCAAGCCCTAAGATTAGTTTCCTATGGACACTTAATTCAAGTGTTTAAACGAGGTCGTGATTATTTTGAATGCGCTCGTTAATTGTGCAAATGCTAAATGCACAACTATTTCCCATTGAAACGAAAGAACAAGGATTTCTTGACTATGAAATCGTCAAAAAAAAAATCGAAAATACGACAGAGAACTCTGATTACCCCAAGCCATATCTGTCCAAACGCTATAAGAAGCTGGGAGAAGAGTCAGCCAGTTTTAATGCCCATATAACTGATAAAACTTTATTTATTATAGGTACCGGTACCATTTTTGCTTTTCTCTTTAGATGATTATTGATATATCAGAAGAAAATTAATTCTTATATATTCAGCCATTTCAGTTGAAGAAATGATACTATCACAGATTATATTTCAGAGACATCCATAACTAACGCATCTAATTATCCTAACCTTAAACTTGCACCTTGTTTTATCATAAATCTTTACTTTGTGACCTAGGCCAGTGCTTTTATGGAATACCAGTTAAAACGGTAACATGTCAAAACGGTAACAAATTTTATTAGTCAAAACGGTAACAACTCCACCAAAACGGTAACGGAAATTTGGTTAAAACGGTAACAACTCCGCTAAAACGGTAACAGCTATTTTTGGTTAAAACGGTAACGAAATAAATCCTATAATTAATGTGGTCTTTATTAATCAAGATAGTATTAACTTAAAATCAGTGATTACAAAGAACTCAAACAATCTTTGCCAATTGATCAAAGTAATATACGGTATACCGACATAATAAGCTAACAGATTTCCTGACCAACTATCATTATTAGTAATCACGATCATAATTAAAACGCGATACATAATATTTTCTAATTAATGACATAAACAGAAATAAAGTACTTGTCCGATGCCCGACTTATGAAATTTTGTTCGTCAGCACATTTTATGAATAATTTTGAACTTGTTTGACTGTCTTGTTAGGATTTGAGGCGCGTTCGATGCCCTCTTTTCGTCGTTTGCCATAATAATAAAATAAATAGTGGAGGTGTCGCCCAGGAGCTAAAATCGAACGCAACCACCTCACAGATACTCGTAATGCATTGCTCACGTGATGTCTTTGGACACTTCTGACAGTTCAGAAATTATTTACCCAACCTTCTTTTTTTGTACAGATTACAAAGAGCCCATACATTAAAGAAATACATAAATAGTTTACATTAGGGCCTCAGTACGATAGAGACAATTAACGGTCTTAGCAATAAAAATTAAGGTGTGTCTGTTTTGTCAAATTATTCTTCGTCGGACGAGGTGCGTACATAGTAGACCTCTGCATACATTTTCACAATCCATTGTTATTTTTACTACTACGAAATGTTTATATTAAAGAAATGTACAAAATAAATTATTTTTATTCACCAAAATATCTGTTAACGTTTTGGTGGAGTTGTTACCGTTTTAACCGAAAATTTTTGTTACCGTTTTGGTGGAGTTGTTACCGTTTTAACTAATAAAATTTGTTACCGTTTTGACATGTTACCGGTTTTAACTGGATACCCTTTTATGAGACTATGTTCTCATCACCATCTAACTCTAGCATCTCACACTTTTTCACAAACTTCCACATGTAATGATTCACATCTTATAGGACCATGCACCTTAAAAGATGCCTCTGCTTAGCACTTGAATTAGAAATTATGTATTTCTTCAAATGACCAGTTTTGCAGCGATTTGCAATTCTTAGAAGTAACTTAGGATCTTCTTGACCTGTAAATGGTAAACTTGGATCCAACAAATCAATTGAGCACTGCAGCTTTGCGGTATAAGCAAAATCATCTCCACTAGCTAATAATTCCCGGTACCCAGCTGGAGTCATGTTGTTATCACACTTGACATGTGTCCATAGCTTGCAGACATCACAATCAATATCCTGCCTTCTGATTCTTCCTTACGCTTTTCGCACAACTCACACATTTCAAAATATTTCAAGAATGGTATGATCTAGAGAATACCTGATCAATTATAAGAAATTGAAATTTATAGTAAGCCAAGTCTTTCTTTGATCAGCATATGAGCTACATGTTATAATATTCATGGAGCCATTTTGACTCTTCTCCAGGGGCTATTTTGACCTAAAATTTGGTTGAAACCAAAGAGTTATTTTTGGGTCCATTTTGACTATTTTTTTAGGGGCTTTTTTGACCTGAGGCCATTTTGGTTTGGGACCATTTTGACCATATCCCATAGTGATTCTTTCATTGTGACCACTTGATGCCTTTCAACTACTGATTCATTTAATAGAAGGTGGTTTCAAACATCTTTATACTTTCATTTATTGATTTTTCACACCTTTTACTACATTAACATATTAATCACTCAACAAATATAACTTAATGGCAAGGTTTGCAAATCAGAAGATTTTGATTACTGGTATATAATTATCTGCCATATTCTTTTTCAGAATTTCATTTTTATTGATATTCCTCTGATCCACCTGTTAATTGAATGATTGCTTTGCCATAACACATATAAAGCTTAGATTTTACCAGAAAGTTTCAATTGTTTTTCTCCGAGTTAACTATCTCCCAGATAACTGGTATTCATTATCAATTATTATTATCTATATATTTGCCTCTAAACGTATCTAACTCTTTGTAACTGTTTTGTTTATTTCTTTTTATTATTCAGTATTGAACCCCTTAAAGCTAATGAATTTCAAGGCAAAGCAGAAAACACAAATTTCTTGTTTTCCAACAATGAAAATTATGAAGATGGTTCCTCAGCAGATGACAGTGACCTAAATTCTAACCAATCTGATTCATCAGAGGAAGATGAGTTCCGCCTCCAGAAAGATTACCAAATCCATTATTGGGAGATACTCAAACAGGTTCAGTGTTTATCAACCCTTTCAAACAAGCTGAACTTGACAAACAGACAGTGTTAGAAAAACATGTTCAAATGACAGAAAAGAAAAACATCGGAAATAGAAAAGTGTGTTTTAAGTTCCGGAAAGGAAAGTGCAATCGTGGTAAAAATTGTCGATTTTCTCATGACATAGACACATTAAGAGGTGCCAACACGTATGAGGATTCTGATAATCACAGGAGTGACACTGGACACTTTCTATCAAATTCTACAGAGCAGCCATTTATTCCAGAGCCAGTAGATGAGGACTCATTCTCAGCGAATAAAAAGAACAAAAGAAAAATTGGAGTATCAGATACGTTAGTGCCCCCTAAAAAAGCTATGATGTCATTACATGATCAAAGAAATAAGGAAAGACCTTGGACTCTAGGAAAAAAGAAATCGTAGGACCTATTAAAGTAATGTTTTCATTACATCTGGTAAATATTGGCTGCTTAATGGCATTCTGTTATAGTAATAGACTCAAGTGAAATCAACAGAAAGATATATCTGCCCAATTGGTATTATGAAATTTATTATGGAATAAAAATGTTAGTACGGTATATCTATATTTTCCATTTTTCAATGTGACAAAACTAAAATCAAATTTGTACCCTTTTTTAAACTTGTGAATTTGTTTATGCACATTTGTATATTATTGTTATTGTTGAAGATTTTAATAGTGTTAGTTATTTTCCAAACTTTTTTATCTCTTCACTCAGAGATCATGAACTTTAGGCATGTTCTCATTTACCAGAGCAACAGGATTTGAATATTGCATTTGGTCCCTGAAGTTTGAAATAAATGGTAAAACATAATAAAATACTTTATTAGATATATATGAATATAAAGCTATGGACCAATTCTATAATTAAACCTATACAGTATCAATGATAATCAGATACTACAAGCACAACCCAAAAACCCAAATAAATTGCACATAAACCACACAAATATTCAATATTTATTCGATATCTAAGATTAAATATAGATTGTTTTTATTCTGTACAGAAGAGCATTCTTGGCATTTAAAAGGTTATACTTCAGACTTTAATTTATACTTGAGAAAAAATCAAAATACTATTGCCATAAACTTAGTATTAGTTTAGAAACTTCAACAGGATGTTTTGCTAACCTGTACACATTGTCTAGACATTGTAATTAAGAAAAAGAATGCTAAATCTGTTTTTACTTTATGAAAAATTTTTTTGTTAAACATTAAATTACAAAAGGTGCCCTAAAATTACAATTCTCTATATATATTCAAATAGACCTGGTCAAAGCAAGGAATATATAATCTTATTGTTGAAGAAGATTACCCTTGTCATATCAAATTCATATAATAATAATAAAGTGTATATATACATTCAGCTGCCAACAGGGCTTCAAAATAAAATAACAGTAAAAGCATGACAGGAACATCATCCAAATGCAAGATAAGGTGAGGTCATTTATCTTAACATTTACAACAAGTGGTTGCCTAGCAATATAGGCCCACTTTAAAGTAAATTTCTGTTTATTTGGGCTTAATCCAAGATCTTATCAATAAAAATGATCATACCAAATTTCATTCAAATCCAATGAAAACTGTATTGTCTATCGCATTCCGAAGCCAATTTCAATGCGTTTTGGCAAAGTCAAGTGCAATTCTTCAAAAACAGTTCATCGAAAAAAGCATCAATATCAAACTTGTCCAAGATCTCATCAATATAATTAAGATTTAAGGAGGCAATAAGGATGATGTTCAAATTAACAATGAAAGCAAAAGACATTACATATACAATATAGATTAATAACCAGCAAATCTAAATTTCCACTGTGACAAAGCATGAGATCATATTTAATATTTTTCAAAGTTTCTTTGCCAATATTTTTATAATAAAGGTTTATAAATATTTGCAAAAAACAAAATAATTGTTATTCTTAATACATAATATGATACGGAATCTATGTTGAAAGTACCTTAATTTTAACATATAAAAAAAATCAGATCTTTGGTTCAAAAAACATACATCAATACTTAAAAATTATAAGGCACAAGTTATCAATAACCGGCATATACATATTTATATAAAAATAGAGGCATTTGTATTAAAATCACACAATGTTTTAGAAGAGCTACATAAACAAATTAGTAGATTACAAGGCACTTATGTGAGGCACTTATTTATAAATATCATAAAGGCATTTCCCATAATTCATGAAACAGTTCTGTAAATTAATTGTAGGAATATCACATTTTTTAATATAAGGCATATATGTTAAATAATAATAGCCATTTTATCAAAAAGAGGCATGCATTTCTAATACTCATAGGCACTTTTAATTAACAAGAGGCATTATAGTCACTGAATATATTTAAAACAAGGCATTATCATTAAAAAAAGGCACTCTAACATATGAATGGAAGGTACTATATATATTTATTGTGAGGCATTTATTCACGAAAAAAAAGGAATTTAAATATCCACCTCAGGGTTGTTGAATCAAAACATATTTTCAACATGACTGGTAAATAGAATGAAATTAAGAACCCTGACAAATCTCAGTGGTAATCCTAAAATATAGAGATAGATCTCAACAGAATTAATACAAATAATCTTTACACCAAAATAATATCCTTCAACTATATACATTTTTACGAACATGCCTTATTATATTCTTGGCATAAAATGACCTTTAACATATTATCTCAGGTGTTTTCAAAAGTCAGACATATATTTCACAACATTGTTGGAACATAGAATCAGTTTCTTTCTGGAATTAAGACTTAATAATCCTGAAGAACAATATTCTAAAATCTGTTGTCTTATTCAGGAATTAAGTCAAGGTCAAATGTTGTTTTAAGCAAATGATCAGGTAATGATAACCTACCTATTTGAATTTAAAATAATACTCTCAAGGTAATAGCACTTTATGGTTAGACTAGATAATACAAATCAATTAATCTTATTTCAAGCATCGATTTATATTCTTGGCTTAAGGCACATTAAAAAACACCAAAATATAAGAAAGAACATGATAGAAGAAATAGATCATTGTATTTAACTAAGTAAAAGGTAAAGAAATGACAAATATTTTGACCAATGTTTTATGAAATATCAAAGAATAAAGGTAAAATTAATAGATTTCTGAAATCAAATTTCATTTTTATAAAAGCATATCTGCCCTAAATATTATTACTTTTTGTCACATTAAGAACTAAAACATCTTAGGTAAGAAATGGATCAGACCAAATTGTGACTAACATTTAAAACAAATTTGAAGCTTATGATTTCTGAGTAAAATTTATAATACTGTATTTGGTGAAGACTACTACCATAATTTACAAGTTGCCACGTTCGGCCTGATCTGCTTCTATTGCTTCAAATAGTGATTTAAAATTACCAGCACCAAATCCCTGGAATAAAAAGGACAAATGTTAAATATGTGCACTCGATAGCTACATAGCAAAACCTAAATTATATTTTGTAGCTTTTACTATCCCATAATATATCACTGTTGAAGGGATAATAGGTCTTAGCATGAAAGATAAATTTTAGTTCTCAAGAAAGGTCAATATGGGTATATATTCATCAGGGAACTTACCTGGTGTCATAAAGTAACATAATCTCTTAAAATATTGAAAACTCTCAAAACTAAGTCATTTTTGAAAAACACTTAATTAATTTATTAAAGGGATAATAGGCATTAGATTACACTCGTCCTACGGCTTATATTTGTGTTTTATATTGACTATTAGTAAAATAAGTATGTATCCCACACTTTACCAAATTTTAAAAAGCCACAATAAAAATAAATTCGGAATTTTAAAAAAACGTGAGCCAGCGACGATTCCATTCAGTTTGAGAATAAAAGCGTCTGGTAAATCAACGCTAAAACATCATTGTGGAATTCAACAGTAGGGGTCAAGGACGCGTGAAAACCCACATGTTAGAGTTACTTCCCTTTATACTTACACGATTTGAAAATCGCTTGATGGATGGTTCAAGCGTTTTATGATTAACTGCTTTATTTTGGGGATTTATCGGATTTAAGAGGGATTTTGATGTATAGGTAAGTCCACTGATGGATATATACTGTTATTGTCCAAATTTGAGTTTTATGTTCTTTCTAACGCCTATTATCCCTTTAAGCGTTTTTCAATAATTAAATGCATCTTTATGGATAATTACTTAGTATTTTGGATGTTTATTTATTTTTTCATGTTATTTATGGTAGCAGGTATATTTACTGATGAATAGAGCTCTTACTGACCAAATTTTAAATTTTATGTTCATTCTAAGACCTATTATCCCTTTAACAGAAAACAGATCATGTAGGACACACATTAAAGAAGGGTTCCCTTATTTTCATATATATACATATATATACCATAATTGGACCGGTAATACTTATATCCATTAAAAGTAGAGGTGTCCTTATGATTAAAATATAATTTAAATAAATTTTAACTTCATTCATATGATATCATTTGGTCACGTGAACAAAAATGGAGTCTAAATTTAGCGTTTCAAAGCAGATCAGAGTCTAATGGCTTCCACAAGCATTTCTACATCCACATAGTCTTTTGAACTTGAGAATACATGGAATAATCATTAGAAACTCCAATTAATAACTCTAATTAATGAGGGAACCCATCTTTAATTGGCACAAAAATTTGGTAGAATATTGTTAGAAACATATCAGAAAACAATCAAAATGAAATTGTAATTTATTTTTAATCAGATTGAGGTATCAAAGACCAAAGTCCTACCTGATGGTTATTTCTCTGAATAACCTCTAAAAATAGTGTAGGACGATCCTGCATGGGCTTGGTAAATATTTGTAATAAATAACCATCATCATCAAAATCTACCAAAATATTCAGTTTTTGCAACTGAAATAGAACCATTGTAAAATGATGATAAAACTTTATATTGAACTCAGTCAGGTAGACTATCTACCGTAGACCAATAGAAATCTTCTCTGGTGGTCAATTACAAATCATTGTGACTTTATCAAAGATTTTCTAGTGAAATTTTCAAGAAAAAGTGCTCAAGATGTTAGTTGTTAGTCAAGCCAAATTACTTGCATGGGCTATTTCATATGTTAAGTCGATAAAATTTTTTAAAACCCTGTATTTCTCATTTAATTTGAAATTAATGCATTTCAAAACTGTTATTTTAGTATAAAATGTAGGAAATAGGAAAAAAAAGTTTTACCTCATCTAAATTCTCTTTTACTTCAACTTTAGAATTCTTTAACTGATTTCTCAAGTTTTTAAAATAAGTAGCAGGAATTTCTAAGAAGGTCATACCACGAGCTTTCAAATTGGTTATCTACAAAACAATAATCAAAAAAATATATAATCTCTGTTTTTAAGAGAGAACAATTGTTATGGATATAGACTTCTATTTATTCAACAACAGCACAATGTTTCATTACACATACCTGTATGTGTAATGAAACGTTGTGCTGTTGTTGAATAAATAAGGTCTATATCCATAACAATTGTTCTCTTCTAATGTGCAGTTATACTTCTAAATGTCTTACAAGGATTAATTTCTGTTTTATCACACAATACTACTGTTTAGGAGTTCAAAACGCGAGTTGGGAAATATTACACAGTAGCAAAGGTTCATAACTAGTCAAATTAGGTAAAATGTAATTTAGTAAATAATGTATTCGTATGCCACTTTCCCATAACAACAGTGTAGTGTGTCATATACAATACCCAATATTATTATATCATGTTATAAATTTGATTTAAATTTTCAATCTTTCATCACATGAGAGTGATATCCATGTTAAATATAAAATTATTGTTTATTATCAAGATCTAACGCGAAATGATACTTAAAGAAGGCACAAGGGGGCAGACGTCAAAATAAAAGCCATTCTTTCTTTGAAAGGGGACATGGAAAGTAAAAAAATATATTTGTATCCATAGTGATAAAAAGAATATGAAATTAATGAAATTCGTTGCTAGATAAAATATTTCCTTCGAAAAGGCTCGGATATTTGATCTGTCTTAGACCTGTTACATTAAATGTGTCTGGAGGGTAAACATTAGAACGTAAAACATATTAAGATTTCAGATCTGAAGTGATTATTATTATAGAAAACTCACAGATTTAATAATATCGTTGGTTCTCATAGCAATATGTTGTACTCCAGCTCCACCATTGTAATCTACATATTCCTATAAATAACAAACATATTTAATTTATTGGTCACACAGCAAGACATTAAGCTTACCACAAATATTACATCATACCTTAAACAAAAACTTTTCTTTTAACCCTTTAGAAATATCTATTAAGTGTGTAGCCAGTTGGTCTGTTAACTTCAAAAATACCTCGTATTGAACACCATTCTTTTGTCTGATTTCATACTAGAGTAGCCATTACTATAACTACTATTTTCTTACTACGGTACTATGATTCAAAACATAATAAGTATCTGCTCGTTCAGAGTTTTATTAACCAACAATCTGGTTTTTTAATTTTACTTTAAGAGTCCTAAAGGGGAAAAAAAATTCTGATACCACAAGAAGCAGTTTTCAGTGTTGCTTGTTTTGGCTTTTAACCCATTATCCTTATTTCCTCTTCATAAATTGCTAACTATTTTCCCAAGCCTCAATTTGCATAATGAATCATGGAATGGCATGTGCTTTATTGTTCTCAGCATTGCGAAATAAGTTGACATGCAAAAAGACATGCAATGAATTTTCATCAAACATTCTATACAAGAACAATGTACCTGGATCTGACTTTTTCTCTTGCCTACTGCTGGTTCATTGATAGGCATCTTAATAGTTTCTTCATAGTTGGTTACTACAATAGAGCGTAGAGCTGAGTACTCGGTATGGATCTGTTTATCATCTACAGACCAGAAACGATGAAACATCAAGTTCTTCTCATACCTATAATTTAACAAAATTATGAAGCAAAAAAAAAAAAAAAATATATCAAAAATAGCCATGGCTATCGTAATACACCTACATTTATAATGGCAGCCAATTTTTCCAGGTGGTTGACAACAGTTATTGTAAAATGAATGAGTTTGATTCAATAGGTTCATTCTTAAGTGATTATGAACACTCACACAAAGCTCATCAAAATCTATCAAGAAACCATCACTCTATCATTTCCACAAAGATTTCTCAAACAAGTGAAATAACTCATGAAATTTCAATATGTGTGATTATCATTGGGGTACATCCTTTTTGATTACAAAGAATTAGACCAAGGCTTGTTAAAAACCATAAAGAATCCAGCTCTCTTTTATGGCCACAATAAATTGAACGCCTTTTAATGAA
This sequence comes from Nipponacmea schrenckii, assembly GCA_030562195.1. NCBI lineage: Eukaryota > Metazoa > Mollusca > Gastropoda > Lottiidae > Nipponacmea > Nipponacmea schrenckii. The sequence goes on from CM060201.1 coordinate 15,708,937, forward strand.
CAAGAGCAATTACTCAAATTTATGTTTTTTCAATTATTCTGATTTTCAATAGGGTTCATCCTTGGGTTATTACAAACACTCACAACCAAGTTTCATGAAGATAGCTTGCCAGGTAATATACACCAACTGGCAGCATTGAATTTGAAAAAAAAAAACCGCTTTTAAAAGCAAAGACAATAATTCATGTTGTATATTTTAAGATATTTTTGATTTTTAATATGGTTCATTATTTATTTCAGCAAGTTTTGTCAAAATCTGTGAAGAATTGTACATTGTTGTGTGTTTAGGAGCATTTCAAGAACAAGGGCAATAACTTATACTTAATATTTTTCGATATTTATTTACAACAGGGTTCATCCTTCGGTGATTATGAAAACTAACACAAAGTTACATTAAAATCCCTCAAGAATAGTGCCCTCTAGAGTGTTTATGAGCAATTGTGGAAGGACCAGCGGACCTACAATGTTGACGACAATATATGCTCCTCATTTTATGTGGGCGTATAAAAATCCATCAACAGCTCTCTATAGTGACCACAAATGATTCAAAAACAAGGGTAATTATCAATAGGCTTCAACCATGGGTGATAACAAACACAGCTCTCTATTGTGTCCACAACAATTATGGACAGACAGACAAACAGCTATATAAAAATATCTTATGTAAATTTATAGTACCGGTACCCATTCATGTGTCCAGAAAAGCAGGTCATCACAATATTACTTTTTTAAAGCGAGTTTGATTTATAAATGGCACTTATTTCTATATAAATATAGCTATAGCTATTAATGTTATCTAGTAAATGATTTTATTGGGTATTTTGCTATTGCCTACTATAAATTAACAGCTAAATTGTAAGAAAAGTGACCTACCATTCTGTAGCTGGAGTCATACATTCATTAGGTTGATTTCCTACTATATGATCTATCAATAATAATCCAATCTCTGGCCTGAAACAATATCATAATATGTTACAATTATAGCACCGGTATCTAGATGCTCCTTAATGTAATCTAACTACAAAATACATAGCAGCTTTATAGGTCTATTAGTATGTTATTAGTGTTACATAGGCCTAATGTGCAAACTAGTATAAGCCATATGGCTTGTTTTTGTATCCTAAATTTAAATTGGTCTATTTGTATGTTAATATGTTCCTAAAATATTGTTTAAATCACTAAGCCTAATGCGCACACTTTGAAGTAACATTACATTTGGGAAACTTGATGCCAGTACATATAGCATGTATTACATTTAAACAGAGATTTGGTTGTAGTCTTACTTAGACTAAGAGAATGAGCTATACACTGATTTTAATTAAATCTTTCTGTAAATAATTTGGGAGATTCAATGGGGCATGATTCTTTGAGACTTTGACGCATGTGTTGAAAAGTGAAGCAAATTTTGCAACTAGGGGAATCTGAGAGGTATCGGATATTAAATACTTCTAACAACTGCTGCTGCCATCTGGGAGGGACGGCTCCTTTACTGGATTTAGTTGACAGATGCCCAATTACGACTAAAGAATCAAAAAATATCGACTTAGGGCGTTGGTTTCCTGTTATGAAAAAATGGAATAATTCTATGAAATACAGTACATCCTGCTCACATGACCACCTTTATTCAGAGCACATTTTCAATATGGACAATTAGGCCCCCCTACCAGTTTTCAATGTAATTAATGACTGATTAGTGACTGATTACTCAACCAGCAACCATGTATTTACACTCCCAAGTAATCAAAATTACTCAATTAAGCGACCATGATATCTCTATTAGCGAAGATCACATCCACACGTCGATCAGATTCAATGAGATAATTCCTAATCAGTATTTTGATAATCTTATACAGATTAATTTCTTGTTGATGATTAATATTGATAGATCTCATCATATTGAGGACTATTATAAAATACTGAGAATTTCGTTTTCGGTAAAAGTAAGGCTACTTGAAATTTTATCAGAAAATGAAAGAAGAGTGTACCGGATGTTGTTATAGCACATTATCGGGTGAAAATGGATCAAATTATTATTTTAATTGGAGGATAAATCAATCAAGCAATGAAAATATTTTAACAGGAAGAGATTGAGTTTTGAGTAATATCCTATCAGTTCCAAAATTTATAATTACATCTCGGCAACTAGAAGATGCAGGATTTTGGACACGCATTTGTGAACATCAGACTTTTTCAACAGATGATTTTTTTCTCAAACAAAGCCCTTCAGGAATTTTAAAATAATTTTGTTGATTTTGAGCATTATGTAAATCCTTTTTGCAGGGTAACAGGTAACACTGTAAGACTCTTTGTACTGACATAAGTTACATTTAAGTAATATCCAAAGAACCCAAGAATACAAAGTTAACTTACAGATTTTCCAATAATGGATCTTTTTTATCATTAATGAGTTTATATTCTGGTAGAAAAGGTCCAGTGTAGCATGATCTATCTATAAATGTATGAGTTGTATCACCATATGTTTTGATCGTAGCCATTCTCACTGAGCCATTCTCATCTGATACTTCCCATGGTTCATGTACAACAGTTGCTCCCCTTTCAACTGCTCTCTAAAATAGAAAATAAGATTAATTGTAACTATTCTGTCTAAACAGCACAAGTATAAACTATATAACGGTTTGTCACAAATCTGGTAGCTTGTGTCATTTAAGGATTAAATGTAGTTTTGCATCTATTTTGCGAAAGCCCGAAACTATCCAAATACATAAATGTAATAATGAACACGCCCACAATTAATTATTTCTAGTTCAAATTTAACACATTGCTACTTGATTGGCAATATAAACGTAACCATAAGATATTACAGAGGGTTTGACTGAAATGTACAGGCCTAAACTAGTTATCACTGACCTTAAAGATAGCATCTAAATCTTCCACTTCAAAAGCTACATCCTTAACAGCATCACCATGTTTTAGTAAATGTTGACCACACTCTATAAAAACATGGGACATATTAATAAGTAAATCATACAAAAGAAAGTCTCCAAATAAATAATTAAAACAAGCATGCATTGCTCATCTAAAAAGAAAAGATATCATAATTCTTGTAAGATCTAAAAATGTTGGACCGTAATCATGAGCATAAGGAAATGTTTTCCCCCCGGCAACTCAGAATTCTTTCTCTTGTTTAAATGAAAGAGAGTTATTAAAGTTCATATCACAATAAATATAAGTTTTATTACTATACCTTCAGGGTGGAATGGTTCTAACATACTGGCAAATACATAAATAATCTACAATAAAAACAACGAATTAAATTTTTTTATGTTCTAGGTTGAAAAGTATTTCAGATATTTGTTTTATATAATAAGATTTTAGTTAGGCAAAAAATATTGCATTTAAAAAATCCAAACAAAACCTGGGTTCCAAACAATTTTTGATCTTGTGAATCCCTGCTGTGTAAGAATGTGAAGAACTAACAACTTTAACTTTAACAAATTTATGTGAAAAATACTGTGTCGTATTCAAGGGAAACTACTCCAAAAAGTACGAAACTGAGAAGCTGAAATATTCTATCTTTAGAATTAGAAAACCCTTTTGCCTGTGTTTATTTTTAGACGAGATAAATGACTTTCAACAGAATGATTGCGAAAAACAAAGATTCTCGTGTTTAGCACTGGGGAAAGGGTGACGTAAAAACAAAGATTCTCAGGTTTAGCACGCAAAGTGTTAAGGACTCCTTATGACCAGTTTGGGTATCAAGGCCTCAACAGGTTTATGAAATCACATAAAGTTATGTTTGTATATCAACAATGAAATCACATAAAGTTATAATTGTATATCAACAATGAAATCACAAAGTTATATACTTGTATATCAAAAATGAAATCAAAAAAAGTTATATAAACTTGTGTATCAACAATGAAATCACAAAGTTATATATACTTGTATATCAAAAATGAAATCACCACACAAAGTTATATATACTTGTATATCAACAATGCAATCACAAAATTATATATACTTGTATATCAACAATGAAATCACATAAAGTTATATAAACTTGTATATCAACAATGAAATCACAAAGTTATATATACTTGTATATCAATAATGAAATCACATAAAGTTATATATACTTGTATATCAACAATGCAATCACAAAGTTATATATACTTGTATATCAACAATGAAATCACATAAAGTTATATACACTTGTATATCAACAATGAAATCACAAAGTTATATATACTTGTATATAAACAATGAAATCACATAAAGTTATAATATATACTTGTATATCAACAATGAAATCACAAAGTTATATATACTTGTATATAAACAATGAAATCACATAAAGTTATATATACTTGTATATCAACAATGAAATCACAAAGTTATATATACTTGTATATAAACAATGAAATCACATAAAGTTATATAAACTTGTATATCAACAATGATATCACAAAGTTATATAAAACTTGTATATCAACAATGAAATCACAAAGTTATATAAACTTGTATATCAACAATGAAATCACAAAGTTATATATACTTGTATATCAACAATGAAATCACATAAAGTTATATAAACTTGTATATCAACAATGAAATAACATAAAGTTATATAAACTTGTATATCAATAATGAAATCACACAAAGCTATACTTGTATATCAACACCTAAAACCAGGACTCACCTTATTTTGTCTAACAACATGTGCTGCTATTTTACGACTGCCAGTTTCCAAGCCTTTATAAGCCAATGGTTCAAATCCCATACGTGTACAATAAAACGATGCTGCCTGAATATAAAATATATATTACTTTCATGAGCCAAATAATTCTCTATTCTGGCTTAATTATCCATAATTCAAAAAGGCCATCTTTACTCCTCAGAGAAAAGAATATAAAGATGTCGATAAAACCTACTGGTCTAAATATCGAGAAAATACAACATATTAAGGGCAGTAAAGTTAAAACAATTTGAAGGCATATTATATAATGAAGAATCTTGCCTAGCTTGACAAAATTGTTAACAATTAGTTATGGGCAGGAAAAATGCCTTGTGATATTAGTTTCATTGCAGCATTTTGAGAATATTGACAAATCATAATTAAAACATATTGGCTTCACTATGGCATTATCCAAAAAAAAAACCTTATTTCTGCACATTGAATAAATGAATTCATTTATAAATGGTTATAGTTTGATTAATTTTGATTTTTTCATCAAAATATTTTAAATTTTTTGTATGAAAATATTTGAACAATTGACCTTTGATAATTTGACATAATTTCTATTCTATTATCTTTCAATGAAAGCAATACAATATTATTATCATAACCTATATCATTATTGTTCTAGTTCAAAATATATCACCTTTATATGACCTAGCAACCTTTTTATAAAAATACCAGATTAAAAAATCAAACAGTTGAAAAAAAACTAATATATTTCAAATATGATACTGGATCTATTTGACACTGAGTCAAAAATTTAATTTTCAAAATAACCTTCAAAAGTCAAACATACAAGAATTTGACACATTCTTGGTATATTTTGAAAGGGATTATAACATAGATTTTAATTTTAAACTTAGTAGCAAATGTCAAATTACGGTAAAAACACATTCTTAATTTTGTGAATAAATCTCTAATTTTTGTAATGAAGTGAAAAATCTGTATTTTAATCACATAAAGAATGTTGATAACAAATTTTAAATAGCACATGTCAAAAAGGGATTATAACACTTTTTTCGAATCTTAGCAAATATTGAAATACAAATAAACTATATTTACTAGACCTAACATTAAAAGATATTAATCACAGTCTCAGTGGTTTTGAGTCCGGAGATGGCTTTTGCTCCCTTATAACAAACACTAAAAAACACAACAATACATACAGAGATAAATTTACTTGAAAGTTGAAAGTCAAATATCAATATAAATTTTGCTTATTGCACACTTCATAGAAAAGCCTGTCTTCAAAAGCCTTTTCAGGTAGGACTCAGAAGTTTCATTTTAGATTGGGAAGACCTAGCACATGTCAATTTATATGAAAGGATTTATTCAAATGCCAAAGGATTATAGAAGGATTATATTTTGAAAAGGTGACACAAGCCTTGAACTAGCACAGATATCTATCACTTATATATTATTATTTCCCTGTTAAAGTCTTAACCTAATAACTTTTATATATCGTTACTTTTACAATTTTTTTTCGGATCAAAGCATTGGTTGCAGATTGTTAAAAGTTGGTGGAGACCAGTCAGTAGAGGTCTAAGCTTCAGATCACATATTGTGTACTTCAACGTAACACAAACTCAAAACATGCTTCAATGTGTCTAAAAAGTTTATACAATTAAGGACAGGAGAGTTCTACATAATTTGACTTATTAATCCTAAAAATACTCCATTTCATTTCAGGCTCTCTACATGAAAAACAGAATGAAATTGTGAATGTTATAAATGAAGCATGAAATTCACCTGGTTACTTTTAGAAAGGCCACTATTATTTATTATAATTGTCAGCCCATTAGAGAAACAAATTATAATTATTCATAGTTATATAGCCATAAATCATCCAAGTATAGGACAGCATACCAAGCTTGTCATTTAAAAAGATATAGCAATCTTCTTAAAATATACCTTACAAGCTGATCGAGCTCATTTTATGTTAAAAAAAATGAGTTTTAAATCGCATCAGAACGCTATGTTGATATTCTTAATTTGAAAAGTGATACAGGTTGTCAAGAATATATTTCAACAGGGTTGTAAAGGATATATTTCAACCAGGCTGTCAAGGATATATTTCTACAAGGTCGTCTAGCATATATTTCAACCAAATTGTCTAGGATATATTTCAACCCGGTTGTCAAGCATATATTTCAACCAGGCTTTCAAGGATATATTTCTACAAGGTCGTCAAGCATATATATCAACCAGGCTGTCAAGCATATATTTCTACAAGGTCGTCAAGCATATATTTCAACCAGGCTGTCTGTTTTTATAAGTGAGCTACACTGAGTAGCTGATATGTAATTCTATGAGTTATTTACATGAAACTTTCATCCTTAAAGAATTTATTATGATCAATCCTAATCAATGCTGTCAACAAAGAGTGGTCACTAACCCCCTCAACCCTTTTGACTTTTAATCGTCCTATCATTAAGCACACAACAATCTGTGAATCTAATTGAATTGTACAATTGTCTTCTAAATGTCTTCTTAAAAATGCAAATTAAAGTATAAATTGGCATAAAAGCAAAACTACAATTGGTGCAACCAAATGGTTAATCAAATTGTTAAACATATCTAATATTGACGATAATGCTGCAATAATTAGTGCATTTGCTCTAATTTAATGAAGATAGCCTATAACACCCATCTCTCCCCTGCTATCATTTCATCATCATGTTTACTCGAGTACAAAAGTTAAAGAACTATCTGGAGCATCAAAAAGGTCAGAGCTAAAATTAAATGCAAAGTAATATTACCTGCTTGGCATTTCCAACCCAGAAAGTAACATGATCAAAACATAAAAATCGACCGGATTCAGGCTGAAAAGTACAAGATGTAAGATTGCATAGGACAAAACAAAAGTAGAGCAGAATAACGGTCAAGGTCACCTACTTTTCAGAAAGTCAACAAAAATAGCTAGCAAAGATGTTTTAGATTTTCTCTGTTAAAATAAAATGACACTCACCTTAGGCCCCTTGTCTGTGTAGGTAGTCTGAAAGAGAAATAAAATACCAATTATCTCAAACGTTAATCAACGAAAAGATATACTTTTAGCAAGAAAACACAGAGAAAAAAATACTACGCACCATTTTACTGTTGTAACTGCCACAAATGCACAATTTCTCGATCAACAGGTCTAAAGGCTCTGATTGGTTTACGCCCCCTTTCTATTGACTAATCAACGCTATCAAGAATATCAGGTCTTTATTCCTACCAATCAGAGCCGAGGTAAGATTTCAACACCTGTTGCAGTGCTATGGACTCCAACATCCAGACTTATTGTATAAAATGACTATTAACAATCTATAATCTATAAAAAAAATTAGAATTTCTCATTTAAATTCGATATTGAAACACAATTGAAATATATTAAGAAAATTACTTTTTTTGGCTACAACATAACCAATGATATATTCTTGGAGTAAGAATCAAAGTAGTCTGGGTATTAGAGACTACCTACCTCTATGGATCAACGGAATTTCACACAAGTGATAAAATGTGGTCGTTAAATTGACTCAAAAAAGTCATGTCATATGTTTATCTACTCATTTTTTTAGATTTCGTGTAGACGCATATTACAGGGGTTTATCTATCTCATGTGAAGCTACTGCCAATGGTTTAAAACAAGGTTTTTAAAGATTTATTGATATTTTTTAATTAACTTGCACATAGCATGAATAGAAAATCCCGTGTATACCCAAACAGGGAAGCGGCGCATTTCAAATATGTGCATTACCGCAGCGGTCAACCAGGCTATAAACAATTCAAAATGAAGACTAATGTATACACCAAAAGAAAATAAGGCCTTTGTCGCTTATGTCCACAGTTCGTTTATACGACACTATTATTATTATATTAAATCATTGCAAATATAAAGAGACAGATAAGAGAAAAGTTATTTTCGTTATTTTAGGCCAATAACTGAAATTTGTCCAAGATCTTATCGATATAAATGATCACGGCTAATCAAAACTGTAGTCTCTGTTGTGCTCACAAACAATTTATGACACTTTTTTGTTACGTCGAGGACAATAATTAACAAAAAAAAAAAAAGGTCACCAAATTCAAATTCAAATCCCATGAAAATAAATGACCTCAACAAATTTAAATACAATCAGACAAAAACGGTATTTTAACGGCACAGGTACTGCGGCAATATACGTTCACATTTACTTATGGGCGCATAAAAAGCCAATGTTTTAGACTTCAGATGAAATGTTTGGACCCAATTCTTTCAGTGGTAATTGTAGTGACCTCCCTTTATTGGCGATCACTATACCAGACACAATCTGTTCTGACTCATTTTTACAGCTGTAGTCCTTACTACAAAACACTCCATTCCACGAGCTATTTATATTGAACCACAACTTAAACCTTAGTTCAAACACCCCATTCCTCTTGCTGTATGGGTTCTTCTTAGCTCAAACACACCCTTCTCTTCTATCTATCTATCTTTAGCTCCAATACCAATTTCTCCTTGCTTTATGTATCTCTCTACAATCTAAACGCCTTGTTCCACAGGCTATTTATATAGTCTTGCAACACCCTTTTACTCTTGCTCTATGTTTCTCTCTTTAGCTGAGACCTCCCATTCCCCTTCACCACGCATTTCTGCATAACGCAAACATTTCCTCCAACAAGCTTTTTATTTCTCTACAGCTTAAACACTCATTCACCAAGTTCTATACATCGCTCTATAGTTCAACATGCCCTTTCCCAATATATCTCTCTATAACATCCCACTCCCATAGTGTTATATATCTCCCTTTTCTCAGATATCTCTATAAACACTCCCTTTCCCCAGATATCTTTATAGACACTCCCTTTCCTTAGATATCTCTATAAATTCTCCCTTTCCCCAGATATCTCTATAAACACTCCCTTTCATCAGATATCTTATAAACACTCCCTTTCTTCAGATATCTCTATAAACACTCCCTTTCCTCAGATATCCCTATAATCACTTCCTTTTCTTAGATATCTCTATAAACACTCCCTTTCCTCAAATATATCTATAAACACTCCCTTTCCTCAGATATATCTATAAACACTCCCTTTCCTCAGATATATCTATACACATATATCCCAACACAGCTCAAACATTCTCTTCATAAATCTCTATAAAACTCAACCACGTCTTTCCCTCAGATATCTATATACATGTATAGCTCAAACACTTCCTTCCCTCTGGTATCTCTATACAGCTTAAATACTTGTCAATATAGCCCAAACACTTGCGAAAAATTGTAAATTGTACTCGTTATGTAAAGCCGTTAACTTTAACCAACTTACTAACCAGTGCCAACTTATGAATCAAGTACCAACTCAACACTATCGAAAAGTATTTTGACAAAATTCGTATATGTGTGAAATTATCGGATGCACGGCAGTTCCGCAGAGACTTCCTATAAGTACATCATCTTTTGAAGCCAAAGCCTTGTGGTCATTCAATGAAATGGTTGAGTATGCCCGTAAGGCTGGATATCTGTCATCAAGCAACCCCATCTGCACCGAAAGTGGTATGAGTGATTTTTTTCTGTAAAATGATATCCTTCTGTTATCAAGTTTATTCATGCAACCAAACAGATGAGGATGACTGGCTATTTTTCACCACGACAAAAACTATGATTAAAATCTATTGTAAAAAGGGAGCCTGCACGTTTCCCGAATTTACCAGAGAACAAGGGAGCTGTGAAAATACTATCTTAAATAATTCAGAGGAGGTTGGGGTTGGAAGCACCGAATATCAAAAAGTAAGGATTATTTTGAACACGTTTACACTCGTCACTAATGCCAGATTCTTTTCAGACAGTACATTCACCACTAAGAACTATGGTAGGCTATAGCTAAGGACTGTTAAGGTGAAGATACGTGTGGAGCATTGGGAAAATTTGTTGTTGATACAGGGGGAACCGGCTTCCGGTTTACAGATTCACTGACTTGAAAGACTGTAGGAGTTTCTCCAGTGATTATCAACATCACCAAAACCATGGATGGTCATATGATCACAGGACACCGTGGGGGACATTGTGGCGGATGTGTTATTGACGAAACGGGAAGTGGTGATGTGTTAGAAGTGGATTTGAAAGACATGCCGTTATTTGAGTCTGCAGTCGATCTTTTGTCCAATTCTACTGTGATTTTGTCATCGTAAAATATCGAATTGTATCGTATCGTATTTTATCGTTTAGTATTGTATTGCATTGTTTATTTTGGCCTTTTGCGTACAGTAATTGTTCAAGCGTATTGGAGTATTTTGAAATAAACTTGTCAGTTGCAACATCCGGTATTGCAATATACTCACAGTTCGTCTATCATCTAAGCTACACAGAGACTATTCTAAAGAACCTAAGTACGACTGTCCAAAACTATAAAAACTCTATGCCTACAGTAAGCAGTGACTTCTTGTAAGCACACCACATTTAGCCACATTACTTTAGGCACACTATCAGATAACATAGGTCATTTAGGCACAGTATGGAACAGCGATTTAGGCACACATTCAATCAGGCACACTCTTATTGGTCACTGTCAAATTTGGCACACTGTTCATTTTTACTATGGATTTTAAGGTACATTATGTCACCTAGTAATTTTGATGTATGGACAATAAACATTTAACTACTAACACACATTTTCTTTATCCAAATAGAACTGAAAACTTAAACCTAGTGTGCCTATATGCTTTCGTAGCTTTATCATTGAAGTACAAAGTTATAACCTTTACTCCCTGAAAATTGCCCCCCGCTCCACCTTCGTACATGAAGTTATGTTTACTCTTGAATCGTTTTCAGAATATAGCCCGGATTTGGCGCAACTTTAACCCATTTCATGCAATTTGAATATATTATAGTTATAACAGATCTATCCCTTGCTTGGTTACTTGAAACTGTATACCCAAGTCTAGGTGTACAAATGAACAAACAAAAGCATGGTCTAATGTTAAGCAAATATCAAAAATAATAATAATGGGAACTATAAAAAGAAATTTGGGGACTAGCCTTGCTGGAATTAGCCTACATAATGCAACATGATATAATGGCTATTTCTAAAATTACAAAATCAAAACATAACAAAAGGAAAATATATAAATATTTCTAGTTTCTGAATTAAAAGTAAAACCTAAACAATACAATATAAGAAATTAAATGAAATGAATGGAATAAAATAAATAATGAAATAACCCGCAAAAAACATTCTTTCTTTTATTTAATGAATACAAATAAGCCCTCCTTTTTATATAAAAGAAAAGACATTCTGGATAAACCAAATGCTTTAATACCTAATTGTGCGTGACAACGTTTTCTTAGTAAAATTTCCATTTTCCATAAAATGTTTTGTTTACACAAACCCCACAGAATCCATCCTTGACGAACACAAACGCCTACATAATGTGGAATAAAAAAAAATCAAAACATTACATTTTGTTTGTTTATTTAATGCGCATTCCACAAGAATACTAATAAAAAGAAGTAAACATAAAAGTACGGTTAGGCTGATGAGCCGAAAGTCTACTGTTAAACTTTTGCAGAAAAGATTCTCAGAATAGCTATTATTCTTTACTAATATTTGATAATTGGGTGAAAAACAGTGGACCATACAGAGATATTGAATTGTTTCTTGAACATGTTATAGCGTCAGTTTAAATAAAAGCATGGCTAGAATGGCATTTCGGATATCAGTGTCATAGATCGACGCTATACGCGTTTTGCCTAAACAAGTACCTGATTCTTGTCTTAAATGAATACCTTTAAACAGGAGGAGTGTATTAAAGTCTTTATCAAAAACACCTGCGTCATTATTAGTCAATGCAGTAGAAAGTAATCTTTATTTTATTGACTTATATAATGTTTTTGTTTTACAAAACCCAGAATGAATCATTTGAATTATAAAACTATAGAGGCTAAATCTGATCCCATCAAAAGTGTTCACTTATCAAAAACATCCCTATTTGTGTTTACATTGTTAACTACATGTATCATCATATTGGCGGTATAACATCAAACACATTGCTTCTTGCTTCAATACTTACTTCCGGTACAAATTAAAAGATACTGATGCAGGGTTCGGTTGACTGATTCACGATGTACCCGAACCGTCAAATTCTCCCACCTTTGGACCCCGATATCGGTCAGACATGACGAGTTATTAAAATTCTTATTTCAAATAATAAATACAGGATGAATTAAAAAATATTGCACAACCAACCGTACATTGTTTTTCAGTTACTTTAAAACTTGGACTAAGGAGTGTATAATCAAATTTCATTCTTGTTCGAAGCGGAACGAATCGAAGGATGTTTCTTAACACGTTACCTATTTATTGGAGATGATATTATACTTTGGGAAAAATTAAAGAGAAAAAGGCTGACATGATGTAAAAAATTTAAGTTTACTATGTCAGTAAGCAGTCACCAGATGCACCTGATTCACAATCATTGAACAAGCTCACCCTTGCGCACCTGTTCAAATACAACAGGAGCATTGTTGGTTTATGATAACAATCAAAACAAGTATCTACGTGTTTTATGTCATTTCAGCCCCAGTTCGCGTAACCTGATGCCACTCCTTCGACATTACCTCATTTTCATATTCATAAAATTTAAAAATAGAATAGCACGGTTCAATGATTTACATTGAGTGTTTTAAATTCATAACATCTATATACTTTACATTCAATTGGTATAGTCGGAATTGAACTTCCGATTCGACGAGGCATCCGCAATGACACACGCCAAACAAATATAGCATCCCCCTGATTGGCTAATCGAGAGTCAATTAGTTTGTATAAATATTAGGAACTTTCATTCATATAATAATTGACTCGAAAGTAGTAGTAAAGTAAGTTTTGAAGAAAAAATAGTCAAAATACTGTATACTTCAGAGAGAATGAACACAATGTTCAAACCACTGTTTTTATTATCATTTGTTGCTGTAGTAACGGTGAACTGTGGAATTATTAAAAATCTATATCCAGAAAAAGAAGAAAATTCAGTTCAGTTATTTGATTCCGTGGTAAGTTCTAACAATTTGTATATTAATAAACTTTAGCATAGAAATTATCATAACAAATCATCCATAAACTCAATGATCATAATACAATTTCATAAAACAATGTTATAATAGTATAATGATTTTACAAAATTTACACAATTATTCTAATAAATCATGTGATAATACAATGATTTTATGAATTTTACATAATTATTCTAATAAATCATGTTATAATACAATGATTTTATTATTCTAATAAATCATGTCATAATACAATGATTTTATGAATTTTACATAATTATTCTAATGAATCATGTTATAATACAATGATTTTATTATTCTAATAAATCATGTCATAATACAATGATTTTATGAATTTTACATAATTATTCTAATAAATCATGTCATAATACAATGATTTTACTTTTCTAGATATAATGATCATTATAAATTAAAATTCACAATTTAAATAATTTGTTTTACCATGCATATAACAAAATGTGTTATAATCATAAATTTTACATAATATAAATCATAGACTTTCATAATCGGAATGAATTTTCCCAATCATTATTTTAGATATTGAAATTATATATAATGTACACACCAAGGAAGCTCGATAAAAACCCTATTGAAGGATTGGAATAATATTCATACTTACTTTACAGGACTTTCTTACCAAATTTGGTTACCTGGCACCAAAAGTGGCTGAAGATGAATATAAGCAGCATTCAGAATTTGAGATTAAGGAATCCATCAGGTAAGTGACTCAACAAAGCCAATACTGTTTAGTTCTCTACTGATAAATGGAACAAGATTATTTTCTTTCGTTTCATTTCATATCATTTGTTTTATCTTGATTTATTTATGTCTTTAAGAGATTTCCAGAAATTCACTGGCTTAGAGCAAACAGGGTATTTAGATGCTGCAACTGTTGCTAAAATGAAGGCACCGCGATGTGGTTTTCCTGATATTATTAGAAACTCATCAGAACATTTTGACCCTGAATCGCCTCAATCTTTTACTACACTAGGTAGGTCTAAATTTTGTGGTATTACTATTAATTGATATTTTTTCATACAGTGACGTTCATGACAAAGGGGGGCTCATAATCTGAAGTGGTGTTCTGGAATTACAGGAACCATAGAATAAGAAGGAGAAATACAAATAGTGACACCCCGTTCAAGCGATTACTGGGTTAGATCATTGAATGAAAGAGAATATATTATAAATGCAATTACTACATGAATGATCATTCAATATAATCTAGGTACTGTATGGAAGAAGAAAGTGGTTACATGGAAGCCAGCTTCTTATACAAGACAGTTATCTCAAGAGGAACAAATGTAAGCATATGGAAGCCCATAGTGACCATTGTACAATCATATTGTTCTACAACCTTTATATTAAGTTTGAATACAAACAACTTGCATAACAATAAAGATACCATGGTACTCTCTGAATCATTGATTAATGAACAAAATTACATGGGTTAAGTAAAACGATGACTGCGTCTTTAAACGAGTTTAAAAGAATTTTGCAAACAGATTTGACGATGATTTTGATTATACACAAACACACTTATTACAGATTGGCCATTCAGAAGGCTCTGGAGTACTGGTCGGAGGTCACGCCATTAGAATTTGAGTACACAGATGGTACGCCGGACATTGAAATTAAATTTGCTCATGGTGAACATGGTGATGGTTATGGTAATAGATTTGATGGTCGAGGTAAGAAAAACATTTTATTTACGGGGATAATATCTAAGGTTTGCGATATCTGTTAAACAATGTGGTCCTTGCATGGACAAACATCTTGACATGGATTATTGCTGATTTACCCTTAAAATCAATATTTTGTGGTTTTTACATACGAGTTAAGTAAACTGAAGACTATCATGTTCGAGCAGGGAGTGAGTCATACATGTTGATATTTTATCACACATAATCAATTGTCACATCTAAACAATATTGTGAATACTTGATTTTCATGGTGAGATTTAAATATGTCCTTTACGCCGACCTTGAAGGTCTATGTCATGTCATATATTAGTATTTATTACTATTTTAATATATAGTCATTATGACTAAATACTGTACTCTATATGTCACCTCTTATAGTGAAATATGAATCACTATGATATTATAGTTTTCCAGTTAGTACTCTTGATAGAGATTAATAAATTGAGTGAATGCCATAACGTTTTGGACTCGACTGGGGTTAAAAAAAATCCAGTTTGTGCGCTATTATTAGAATTTGAGGGGTGGATGTCAGCGTTTAGATGCTTTTTGGTCATCTGATTGGTTGAACTTTAAAACATAATTTTTTCCAGTTCAGCGGAAGTAGTGTCCTTTTATCTTCCAATGAACGGGCAAATCTTGTTATTAATTTAGAAAACAACTTTCAATAAATACACGTATCTTTATTCTCGGAAAACTATCATAATTTACTACTTAAGAGACCATTTAGGATACAATCAACTCTACTACATTAAGTCTTAAAAGACAAGTCAATGTAACTACTTTCGTATTGTGTTATAATTAATATAAAAACATTATTTTTTTTTCTTATACGTTTCTTTGTTAAGAAATATTAAAGCTGAAAGCAATTATGTTTACAATATGGCGAATGACGCAAGCGAGGCACATTTTTAGGTGGAAATTTTGTAAAACAAATCTTATACAAATATAAATACATAACATCCTAATTAGCAATTCTGCAGGCGAGATGGAACATTTCTGTTTCATGAACACTTTTCTGCAACAAAATTCGGCTTGTGAATTGATTTCCCTATCATAAGGATCATAAGCTATCAAAAAGAGTGAAACGCTTGTATCGAGGAATTGACCAACAAGCAACGGGAACTGATAGGTCACATATTGTTGAAGGTTCGATGTTTTGTAGAAAGTAAGAAATGCGCACCTCATGATATTTGCCGTCAAGGCGAATACAGCAGTATTGATCTTGAGCCTGTTTCACAAAAACTTAACTTAGGATGGTTTTAGTGTTCCAATGGTCTGATTGATCAAACACTAAACTTGAGTGTTTATTAACCAATCAGGTTACTGTATTTCTTAAAATCTAAAAGTGAAATAGGTCCCAGGTTGTCCCGTTTAGGCCTCCCACCAGATTTTATCAGTTGAAAATCCATTTTTTTTCTCTTCACATGGACAGAAGGACGTAAAACTCTATTTCACTTGACCGTTTAAACTACATATCTACATTTTATTTGTAAGAGTACAATTAATAAGTGATTAATTTCTGGGTGTATAAGGAATCGAGATTTGTCATGAAATTAGTGAAATTATCCTGATATGATACAATCAAAGAGCAATTATGGCCAAATTTTAATTACATTAATAATTAAAGCTCTTAAGTTTATATGTCACTAAAATATTACATTAATCAAATAGTTCGGTGTATAAAGTTCACTAAGTTTATTCATAAATATGTAAAAATTTTGACATTCTTTTTTAATTAATCTTTTTACTATTATTATGGTTATTTCTGAAAATGAAACCAATATATTATAAAATATATCTAAATAAAAGCAATAATCAAAATAATCAGTGGGCCACTTACAACTCTCTACAAAACGACACCATCATTGTAAATTGTCAACCATATGGAGATTAAATACGCAACATATAGGGATAAATCGCATTAAATCGGGTGCAATACGTGCAATATGATATAGTTAGGAATGTGGTGCATGAAATATACAATAAATATACTAGTAGATAGTTTTAATATCTTTTACTTTCAGGTGGAACCTTAGCTCATGCCTTCCGACCAGGTGACTACCCAATAAATGGTGATACTCATTTTGACGAGGGGGAGAATTGGACCTTACAAGGTGATGAGGGATCCAACTTAGTGATAGTTGCTGCCCATGAATTTGGCCATTCCTTGGGTCTAGGGCATTCAGAGCAGTTCAAGGCGTTAATGGCACCCTATTATAGATATGTAGATGAACTGAAATTAGACACCGATGACATCAGAGCCATACAATCACTTTATGGTAGGTACAATTGTCATGTTGTACAAGCAATACTAGGACCCTAGTCTCCAACCCAATGTTTTCATCACCTCTATAAAGATACTGCAACGTCCTCCCTGTAACTTGCCTTATATACCAGAATGGTTGACGCAGTCCTCAAACGGCTTCGTAGGTACACTTTTATGGTGTTGGATGTGCCCAAAAGAGGGTGTAATCTGAAATTAATCGAGGATATCACCCTAAATGCCTTTATAGTAGATTATTTCAAGTAGGATACATGTCCCTAAAGCATCGTTCATGTATATCAAATGGCTTTATGTGTTAAAAGCTCAAAAGTTGGACGGGAAACTCCAATATCCAAACAATGTCTCGAAAATGATAATATTTTCGCACACAATATGAACGTGTTTGGATGGAATTTTGAAATCATTGTGCTAGGCATCATCACGGGATGGATAAGAGTTATATCTATTTAATTATTTTTCACCAGGTTCACGACCAAGAATTGGAACATTACCACCATCTACTGAACCAACCACTCCAGCAGAAACACCGGACTACTGTAATATGAAACTAGATGCTATTGACCTTGGTGGGTATCTATACATATCTGGTCAAATGAAAAAAAAAGAGCTTATAGTGCATTATTTGTTACGAAAATCACAAAAAACATAATGGGGTTCCCTCATAATATCTTAAGTGTTGAAGTAGCGTTTGATGACATAACGTCGAAGAAAGAATATATGCATTGCCTTTGTAGCTTGCTGTTATCTCAATACTTATATATACAATGGCCCTACTACCAAAATTCTGACATTATAACACGACCCTACTTCAAAGATTCCGTATTCCGTCTTCCAGGACCAGAAAATTATGTATATGGTTACAGAAACAACATGGTGTATAAAATGGATAACAATGGCTTGTTATCCGGTTATCCAAAACTGACGAAATCTGTATTTCCAGAAGCTCCTAACAGAATTAGAGCAGTTGTTTACGATCCTTCCCGAAGACAAACATATATGTTTAAAGGTTAGTAAAAAGAGACAAAAGGACAGAACTGTTGGATTTTCTTGAGTAATATAACACAGAGCTAAATGGAGGGATTGTACTATATTTAACAATAACAGTAGAAAGGTGGGCTTCCCTCTAGCGATCTCGGAGAGTAATGTAATGTATTATGTTTTACAGGCGATAAATTATGGCGATACACCGTCTTTAGATTAGACAATGGTTACCCTAAAATTATAGATACCAGTAAATTCCCTGAAAAACCTCACGCTGCTATTTGGTATAACGATAATTATATTAAAAACGCCATGTTCTTATTCGGAGTGAGTATACTTTAAATTCAGATAGTTTTTTCTACGGATCAATTTTATTGGACCTTTCATTGAGTCATTAGTTTGGTTGCGTTGTCTTTAACGCAGTTCAGAGTAGTGGAACATTACACCCCATTTCTCAAGCTCTTTCAGGTGGAGAGTGGGGCATAAACTCCATTTCATTACCTCATTAATGTACAGAAAGTGGACACTTCCCACCTCATTTCATTCTCCTATTAGTACTAGTAAGTCAGCGTGGTATTTGAGCCTTGAAGATGTAGAACAGTTGAAGAGTTACACTCTAAAAAGGCCGTAAATTCCAGCATTCTAATTTTTCACAATTTTTCAGCATAAATATTTTTGGGAATGGGATCCTGATACCCAGATTATTAAAAGACAGATGTCTATAAATAGATTCTGGCAGGGAGTACCTGATGGGCTTGAAGCTGCTTTCCAACACAATGATGGCTTTATTTATTTCTTTAAAGGAATGAGGTTGGTACTAAGTTATTTATGATACTATTATCAAAATGCTCTAATATATTAGCAGCTATTGGGAAAGTGATAAAAAACTATTTTTGGAATGGTAAAAAATTGGTCATCAACAATTTAGAAATCCCTTCGAGACCTAAATTAGCGAGTATCATGGTTTTATCTTTGAATGAATCTACAAAAGTGTTTTAAACAAATGACAGTAAATGTCAAAAACATTGTTTCTATCTTAATTACAGATATAGGAAGTTTAACCCTAACTATAGAACAGTTGAAGATGGTTATCCTAAAACCTACAGTCCAGCTTGGTTTAAAGGTTTATGTGGAAACAAGCCTCATTAAGACTTATTACTTATAATATAGTGATAGTACAAACTGCCTCAATTACCAAAAAGTTTTATTTCTTTTTTTTACATTTTTAATATTTATTTAAGTTTGTGATTTTTTCTATATAATATTTTACTGCTTGTATTTATAATTTTAATTTTAATAATTCTATTAAAGAATGTTGTGCCAAACCACCATTGATTTGTTAAAATGTGAAATGTAAACTTTACATTTGATTATCAAATTCTCTGCATATTTTCTCATATTTTTTTTTTAATTTGAGCCTTATTGTACATTTTTTATGTAAATTTTCTGAATTTCTTCCAAAATCAAATCAAGTATGTCAAACTACATATTTTGCAATTTATAAAAGTTTTGTTTTAAATTGTTTTATTTTTATTTGGTTGAGGTACATCTTCAGCTTTTCCAGTCTGTAGGTTCGGCAATGTTGGTTGAAAACTGGCTCTTGGAAACATTTGTTGTGGTTTTTCTCTTACCAACAGCCACAAGTTAAGCTGGGTTTATACTTTTTAAGCCATCAAACGCCGTAAAACGATACGCCGGTTAGTGTCGTAAAACGCCAGATCTGACCGCGCCGACCTTTTTGAAGTCTTGAATATATGTAAATAGTCTACAGAAGAAATGTATAAAAATCGCATAATCTCTTCAAATATACATACCTTAAATTCGAAACTTCTTCTTCTTCCTGTATCTGTCTTTTTTATCTATAGACAGACATATGCATTCCGCATTCATACCATAAACTATGGAATTATATAATTTTAACGTTAGTTGACGTCGCCTTCTTAACGTTAGTTGACGTAGCCAGGTGGACGTCGACGTCGCAGTCAGTACATTGACGTTAGTTGACGTCTCCTTCTAGACATAAATCGACGTAGCCAGGCGGTTGACGTATCCAGGTTGACGTTGACGTCGCCCTCTTGACATAAGTTGACGTCGCCAGGTTGATGTCGACTGAATAAATCGCAGTCGCAATATTGACGTTTGTTGACGTCACCAGGTTTTCGTTAACGTCCACGTTGCCCGCTTAACGTTACTTGACGCCTTAACATTAGTTGACGTCGCCAGGTTGACATCGCTAGGTTGACGTCGCTAAGTTGACGTCGGCAGGTTGACGTTGACGTCTCCATGTCGACTTTGACGACGACGTCGCCTTCGTGACGTTAGTTGACGTCGTCAGATTGACTTTGACGTCAATGTCGCCCTCTTGACGTCGCCAGGTTAATGTCGCTAGGTTGTCGTTGACGTCGGCAGGTTGAACGTCGGCAGGTTGACGTCGGCAGGTTGACGTTGACGTCTCCATGTCGACCTTGACGTCGAAGTCGCCTTCGTGATGTCTTCAGGTTGACTTTGACGTCAATGTCGCTATGTTGACGTCGACGTCACCAGGTTGATATTAACGTCGACGTCACCTTCTTAACGTTAGTTGACGTCGCCAGGTTGACGTCACGTCACAGTCAGTAAATTGACGTTAGTTTACGTCGCCAGGTTGACGTCGACATCGTCGATGTCTCAAACTTCACGTTAGTTGACGTCACCAGGTTGAAATCGACGTCACAAGTTTGACGTCGATGTCGCTGTCTCAAACTTAACCTTAGTTGACGTCGCTATTTTGATTTAAGTCCGATTTCGGACGCTGACGTCGTCATTACACGTAAGTCGATATTTAGACGTTGAAAAACGTTGGTTGACGTAGCCAGGTTGACTTTAACGTCGCATTCTTGATGTAAGTTAAAATCGTCAGGTTGACGTTGACGTCGCCAGGTTGACATTGACGTCGCCTTCTTAACGTAAGTGGATGTAACCAAGTTGACTTTGACATCAATGTCCCCTTCTTGATGTTAGTTGACGTCGTTAGGTTGACGTTGACATCGCCAGGTTGACGTCGACGTTGCCTTCTTAACGTTAGTTGACGTAGCCAAGTTGATGTCATTGTCGCAGTCAGTAAATTGATGTCCACATCTTGACATAAATCGACGTCGCAATATTACGTTAGTTGCAAGGTTGACATTAACGTCGACTTCGCCTTCTGAACGTTATATATAAAGTTGACGTTGCCAGGTTGACGTTGTCTTCGCAGTCAGTAACTTTATCTTAGTTGACGTTCCCATAGGTTCACGTCACAATATTGATGTTAGATGATGTCACCAGGTTTACGTTAACGTACAGACATTGCCCCCTTAATGTAAGTTGACGTTGCTATTTCACTTTCTATTAGATTAATAATTTTGCCCATCGATTGACCCCTTAATATCATAATACCCACAGCTTCAAACATCTGGATATCCTGAACTTTTTAACTTATAACTCCCAATAGTTAAGGCCTGTAGAGTAAAAATCGCCACAGATTTACATTAGCATAACTATATTTATCTAGACACAAAATAACAAATATAACTACACTCATAATAACAAATAACAACTTATTATCGGTGCTCAAAGATATTTCTCAACATCTGGGTCTGATTCCAAACAACACAGTCCTCCACTTTACTTGCAGGTAGTTTAAGTAAAGGACACAATACAAGTCTGATTTATATACTTGCCAGTTATTTACTCAAACATATATAATAGACTGCTAAAAGTTTGAATGAGCTCCTGATGTGAAAAGACATCTTTGAATTACTATACTTAACTTCGATTCATATTGTTCTTCAGTTTTTTTTGTTGAAATATCCCATGTCATATCTCACCATAGACAAATATTTAAGTGATAAAACAGTACTCAATATATCAATCATAGAGCGATTTCAAATAAAAAAAGGCTGATAATTATATTAATTCATTGTAAAAGTTTTAGATTTAAGGTATGAACATTTCAGATAAAGTGTTCTATCAAACAACAAATGATTTGATATGCTGAAATCTAGGATCTAGGAGGTACAATTTTTCCTCGTTCTGCAGATCAAATGTACAATACTTTCTTACATTTATCCAAAAAGTATTTAATTAATAGTTAAAAAAAATATTTGATCATTTTAAATTATACCTTAATATATACAATACACCATTGGGAATGATACATTATTTTTATAATATACAAATATATAACATAATTTACAACTCATTTATTACATCTTACATTATATACAAATATAACATCTAACATTAAATACAAATATAACATCTTAACATTATATACAAATATAATATCTAACATTATATTGCACATAATTTGATTAAGACCAATCTTTTTTGTTGTTATGTTCTAGTTACAAAACTAAGTGCTCAGTAGCCCTTTATATATTTCAAGTAGGTTTTGAAAAAAAAAATCAATTAATATGGAACTTGTTCATTTGTTCTGTTTATTTTTCATTTTGTAAACTATTAAATAAATAAAAAGCTGACCAAGTTAGCATAATGCTTATCTTTCAACCAAATTAAAATCCGCTGTACCCCTATTCCTAGAAAAAAAAACCAACCTATTGTCTGAACAAAGTGTCAAGTTATATTTTGATATGATTTTTCTAAAAAATTCGTTTTTACACAGAACAATTTTCAATCAAAATTTGGGATTTATTGGTTGAAATTTCAAGGAAGGATATACACTGTTTATTTCTTTAACATGTATAATTATATTTCATTAAAGCAAAGAAATTCTAAGATAAACAGTACTGAGGCTGGTATTCCAATTTTCTTAAAAATTATACGAAAAGATAGCTGAGACTGCAAGATAATAAACAAAGGCCAGGAAGTCAACTTTTGTTGCCATATTTGCTTTAAATACCACTGGAAGGAAAACAGTCGTGATCATAAGTCATTAAGTTGTGTTATCTATTACAGTATCAATTTATCAATAGAAATGACTCAGACCCTGTATGATATATCTCAAGAAAATAGATAAGAAGAACAATAGGACATTATACTACTTGAACTGACTCACTGACCACAATTAGGCTATACAGTAGGCTAACAGATTAGATTAGTAATAGGGAGGTGACTCAGTATACCTTACAATAGAATTGTGCATACTAAAATATATAATATGATATCAATTACAAAGTACTTCAAAATCAAAACCATATTGAATGGCTGAATAGGGAGTTTGTCATCATTATTATTAAATAGATTGTCAAAATGCAATCTGTAAAAAATACAGTTTATGCTATTTCTATAATGAGCATTATTTAAGATTAAGATCAATTCAGTTTAGAATTTCCCTAAAAAAAAAGTGATGAGCAGAGTTTTGGAATGATCTAAAATTGAGCTATTCCATTGTCTATTGTCTTCTATCAACATCTACAACTGAGCTCTTCCATTGTCTATTGTCTTCTATCAACATCTAAAACTGAGCTATTCCATTGTCTATTGTCTTCTATCAACATCTAAAACTGAGCTCTTCCATTGTCTATTGTCTTCTATCAACATCTAAAACTGAGCTATTCCATTGTCTATTGTCTTCTATCAACATCTAAAACTGAGCTATTCCATTGTCTATTGTCTCTATCAACATCTAAAACTGAGCTCTTCCATTGTCTATTGTCTTCTATCAACATCTAAAACTGAGCTATTCCATGGTCTATTGTCTCTATCAACATCTAAAACTGTTTATTGTAATTAAGCATTAATAAGATTTAAAGTAAACATTCAATTTTCAGTAAAGAACTATAAATGTTTGACTGAAAATTGGAAAGGTGCAAATTAAAACAACTTATGTCTAAAGGACATATACAAAAATTTAGAACTTAAAAATAAAATAAAGACACCTCTCTCTGTGATATTGCAATTAATAACACTCAGTGTACCAACAATAAAATATATATATTTCACTAAAATCATAATAATTCAGGTAATCGTAAGCCAGGTAAAGTAGAATCAACACAGTTCACCCAGAAGTTAGCACAGGGAGCGTGATACTGTTTTCTACCATAGGTTAATTTTGATATATCCTCAATTCCTGATATCATTTTCAGTCCAGTATCCACGTTTAATAAACAAACACCACAAGATTTATACTGGTCTTCTTCACTATCAGATTTCATTATACCATGTTTAAAATCAAATGATTTTGATTCAGGCTGAAAATTAAAACAACAATATTCTATTACAACCATGTTTGGCAAAACTTATCTATTATGAATCCATGCAATAAAATGTACTAAACATACTATTCGATTTTTGTATGAAAATATGGCAAGATTTTAATGATCTATTTTAGTCAGTGAGTCAAAACAAAATTTTTGTTTAGCTGTTTCAATCAGGTTTTTAGTTCCTCTGATATAAAAACACATTATACTCACCAATCCTCCAGCACCAACCAGAAAAGCTGTTAAATTAGTCCAAGCTAAATCTATCTCTTTCATCAATGTCTCTAGCTGAGGGGTAGCCAGACCTGAAATAAATAAGACAATACTTGATTCACATCTTGGATGTAGCAGGTAAAATAATCAAGTAAATTTCAAGTAAATACTGATATATCAATGAGGTCGATGAAAGATCCACAGGAAAAAGTATGCTGCCATATGTTCCTTGTTCAGAAAAGATTAAAAAATAGGATTAGTAAATACTAAAACATACTTACTATGGGCATTCATAGCAGTCATGACTCTACAGGCTACTCTATATATTTCAACTATCCCTGTAAATTATATGATTGAGATAAAGTATCTAAGTAAGATGTAGATGTATGTAGTTTATTAGGTCAGTTCTTTTTTATTCTTTTTTTTGAGTCATAATTGTGATGAACACCTGACAGTCTGGTAACCATGAATCGCATGCTCCATTATTGTTATCAAATGTTTAATAAGGTCAGATCCTTGATAAGACAACTGGCTTTGTCTAGGACTATCTGGAAGAAGGATCCTATAATCACATAAGCAATGGCAGCTGCGTGCCAGGCAGGGTAAACTTACTCTTCTAGATTGATAGACTTTGTCATAGAAATAGTTCATTTGATGCAACCGATGTATTGACGAAATGTTATTTTGGATTTCGAGTCTCATTTTGCAGGATCATCAGTATTTAGATTTTTTTTTATATACTATCAATCAGTTGTTTTTCTCATAAAATACACTGTTGTACCTTTCCCTTCTTTGAAATTTTCCCAACAAATAATAATTACCATCTATATAAGCTGAACCTTTTGATGACTGTAGAACTTCAGTACAAACAATAGATGAACTTATAGAGTTAAATATAACATTTGATTCTTTTATCATTCTTAGACAGTTCTTCAAACATCTCTCCCATTCATAGCTGTATCTATCACTGGTCTGTAAATATAACATATTCTCTAAAACAGACCTTTTTAATATTAGTAACTGAAGCACCACTTTGTTCAAAATAGTGAGCAAGAAGCGCCACTTATCGATTTAGTTTGTAGGATGTTAGGGGAGGGTGGCGTTTCTAGGAATTATTAAGGAGTGGAAGTAATGGTCACAGAATTGTCGAGTGCAGTAATTCTATTATATTGGTCGGAACAGTTTGTCGTGGAAGATTGTGATACATCTGATGGTAGGCCTACATTAACAATAGTTAAATCAGAAACTCTCCAACCTTAAGCCTTACTACTGCTTGTAGATTTATCCACCTCAAGTGGACCTATTTCAAGAAATCAAGAAATGATGTGATATTGGTAACTTATTTATTTTTGTTAGTAATGTAGTCAACAATGGTTTAAGTTTAGTATCTATCTCTGAGTACAGAGCTGTGTAGTGAGAGCCTTCTGTCAAGTCAAAGAAAAGAACACTTTCTAAGAATCATTAAAAATGCTATTCCCGTCTTTCTTTTATTTGCAAGGAGGGGCACCAGAAAAAGGTGTCATGTTATTTCACTTACGTCAATATGCTGGCATACTAGCAGAAATCAAATGAAGAAAACATATTAAAATAATATTATTATAAAACAACTCCCTACTTTTCATTCAAGCAAGCAAATAAAAGTGTGTGAGTGAGTGTCTATCAGGTGATGTCCATCTTATTTCTGATGGGTGATACAAAATGCATAACAAGTGAAAGTTTAAAATTCAAATATGAAAGATTCATATTGACTTCTGACCTTACAGTGTTTTTTTTTCTCCTCACAAAATATGTCTGTGTACAAAGTTGGCTGTTGCAATGTGCCGCAGTTGAGAAGGCCTGCTCTAAAAAAGTACCTTCAACTGAAGTCATAGTGTACTTGTTTTCAACTGATGACACATATAGTGAATGTCCAAGGCTTTGATTTATATAACTTGAAGTTTAAGAAATACAATGTACTGTTTCAAAAACATGGTATGAAACACTAACAAAAATATCAATAAAACAATAATATGTGGAAAGTTTAAGCACATGGATATCTTCCCCTGATAACATATTTGAATGATGGTATTACAAAGTGTGACCTACCACAATTTCATCTGTAATATTATATCTATCAGTTAGAGGTTTGATACCATTTCCCATACTGGATGTAGGTTGATGTATATTACTGTCTAGGTTTACTGTGTCAAGAAATATATAGAATAATTATTCAATCACATATAATATAGAGTAAACACAGGCATTACTGATATTGTACCATTGACAAAATTTATTTTCTTGTTATATAGTTTTCCAGTTTAGTATCTTAAACCATCAGTGATAAATTTAAAAAGTGACATACAGTATTTTTTATGGGGAATTTCAAATTTGTTGTCCCTCTGAATATTATGATCCATTTGTATTGGGGCTAGAATATACAGTAAATTGTTTGCAACTTTAACTATATCAAAATCTGAGCTATCCTATAATAACTGTTATGATTTGTCACTATTGGGATAGGATATGTTTATATTGCTGTGCACACAGTCCACAGACCAACGAATCTGCCTCTGGATAGACAGGTCAGTGAAATGAAGTTCTATTGATATAATAAATTATTAACCTGTATTTTCCAGTGTATCATCAGGGTCAACCATCACCAGGTATATCTTGTGGGAAATCTAAACTATCTAATGATTTAGATTCAGCACTAATTGGTGTCTTTGAGGAACTCTCAAACTGTCCAAACTCCATACTAGAAATTGACTGACTATCACTCCCACCATTATCTGATCCTGTTTTTAATGATGCTGCTACAAAAGAACAGGAATTTACAGGAATATTCCACAAAATAAACCGCTCAAGGCAAAACTCAAAATTTGACAGTGGAATATTTACGGGGTGGGCCATGACTTCCAATACTCACTATCACTGACATCTTGCATCTCACAGTAGGTTAGAAAGAGTTCCAGTTTTGTTGTGATTCTTATATCTTAGTTGTATAACTATGAGAAGTGTACAATAGAAAATATAATGAAAAGAAAAAAAGAGTATACTTACTTTTTGTTGGTAATTCTAGACTACTAATAGACTGAGAATCTTCTTTAAATTGTTTAGTCTTGTCCTTCCAGTTATAGCTTTCTTTAGAAGAGTAACTTTCATCTTCTGTCTCTGGTGAAAGACTTGTACGATCTCGATCACTCTTCTCAGAAATTTTCTTTGCAACCTGATTTAAGAACATCCCTTTATTTTGATTTGAGTAACCATAGCCACTTAAAGGTGAAGGGTTATGGTATTCTTCCAAGTCGTAACCCCGTGTGATGTCATGGTCATCCCCTTCATCGTGGTAAACCATTGGAGGAGGGCCATCATCATCCAATGATATTTGTCTCACTTTCTTCTCTAATGTTGGGATTTTATAACTTGCTTGAGTATTTGGATCATTCCGTACTTTAAAAACATTTTGAATTTCGTCAGATTTTAATGCTTTCTTCACAGTTATCACATTAGTTGTTGTGTCACTTGTCCCAGTGCTATTGAACCAATCACTTTCTTCCAATGGATTTGAGGGTGTGGTTTGAGAATCTTGCTTGACAGTTGTTGAGAAATCTGACCAATCATCTTCTGTTTCTGTGCCAGCTAAAGAGGTCGATGAAATAGAGTTACTGCTCCTGCTCATTATATTTGTTGGGGTTAAAAGAGTAGGATTGGAGGGTATCCAAGATGGCTGGATGTTGAATGTTTCTGCTGTTGGAGTAATTGTGTCTCCAAAATCTGCCCAATCATCTGTGTCAGGTTCTTTGGATATGGAACTCTTGTCGGAAACATTGTTACTATTATTAGCACTTTCTTCTGGTGCAGCACTAGCAAAATCTGCCCAGTCATCACTTTCATTTTCTGCAATGGCTTCGTCAAATTGTGCAAAGGGAACTGTTGCTTCAGAGGGTTTAGTTATTGCAGTTGGATCTTCCAGTACCAATGATCTCAAAGCACCATATTTGTCTTCATCCCCAATCAGATTCAAATCACTACTGGAAGAACTAGGTACTGGTTTAGCAGGTGCCTGAAAATCAGCGAATTCTGAATCAGATGATACAACTGCTGTTGAAACTGGAATGGCTGCTTTGAAGTCATCAAAATCGTCTTGAGGTGTTGCTTCAGAACTGAGTTGAAGTCCAAAAGCAGAAGGAATGGGGGGAATGATAATATTAGATGTAGCCTTGTCAATCACTGGTAACCGTGGAAATGGGTTATGTAGCGGACTCTCAGGATGCAGCTTTTCTTTTTTCTTGTTGAACTCCTCAACATAGGATTCAAAAGCCTTGATATCTTCATTCTCAGATTGTTCTGATGTGCTGAACTGACTAGTGCTATCCCTACAATCAGTGTAGTCTTCTTCATCCAGACTGTTTGGAGATGTATGGCCTAAAATCATAAACAAAAGACAACTGTGCAAATACATAAATAGATGTATATGAGCTATTAATTTGCAAATGAAACAAACTGAAGGGACTAAGGGGGACCTATCAAATAAGCATTTCTTTTTATCAACATGCAAATAGTAAACAATTATCTCAACTACAGTATACAGTACTAACATGCCAAAACTGGTTGTGAAGGAAAACTATTGATGGCCTAAACAGATAATCATAATCCAACAAACTTAAGCAAAAGAATACCCAGGATATAGTTTATCTATTTTTATGATTTTTTATATGATATTTCAAAAGACTTGTTTTCCATTGCTCCTTTTCAAAAGGATGTTAAAGGACTGGATGATATCCAAATATTACTTTATCACCATTTACTGAGACACAGATAGAGGGGCTGCTTGTAGATTTTATTATCTGGGAGAGGAATGATTAGGCATTAAGAGTGAAGGCATTTGAGTCACATATTATGGCAGTTTCAATTTGGAGGGCTGCACACGATTTAGTGTTTTGAAGACGCAGCATTGCTTCTAAGAAGTTGCCACTTATGCACACAAAGATTGGTTATTTTAGGAGATCATGTTTAATGTACATGCCATTCAAATCTATAAGAAATTGTCACACCTAGATCATAAAAACTAAAAAAATTAAACACCCACACTTTACTATATCACACACATAAACAAACCCATATATAGGTCTACAAAATATCTAGACTAAAGCTGGTATGTATACAGCCAACTATTCTTGTAAATTCATGTAAAGCACTCCTGGATTAGTAGAGTCAGTCATAAAGCAAGCTGAAGGCTAGCATGAACTTCAAATTGCTGTTCAATGAACAAAACTTTATAGATTCAGTTATTCACTGGAGAATAATTTGGAAATTTTGTTTCTTGGCTTTTTATTCTAGATTTTAAAATACAAATATTTTATATTTCGGTCATTGGATGGCAATTCAAAGACATACATTAGTTAACTAATTGTAAACTAATGGAACTAATAAGAAACTAAAAACAATACCTTGATACAGTGATTGAGATACAGTGTTAGGTGCTGAAATAAGGTGAAATATTAGTGTTGACTATAACTACATAAATACACCACTAATACTATTGCTGTACAATATGAACTCTTATCATGGTCTTGTCATATAAAGAGAAATAGTTCGGTCACATTCAGTACTTTAATTATGATAGTAATGATGCAATACTTGTTATCTATTTATATTTTGGGTCATATGATTCTACCAGTTTCTTAAAAACAGCACCACAACGAACTCTACTTTCAGATATTTTTTAATATAATTTAGCTCAAATAAGTTTGGTTATGATCCGAGTTCAAATTGTCATATACAAACAAAAATATTAATATGTAATGTTACAAATTACAAAATAAACTACAATAATCATAAAATCGTAGAATAAATAAAACAACTTTGCTATGAATAAAAAAAAAATAATATTAAAAATTTTTTTTTCCTTTTTCATTTAAACAAGAAATACAATTAAGAAAATCGCAAAAAATTAAATCTATAAACAATCTTGTTAATCTATTTAAGCAATTTTTGTCCATGAAAAGAAATTGAGGAACCATTCAATTCCAATTCTCATCAGTTTAAGAATAAAATAAAAGAACCTTTAAAAGGAACATTCAAATTCTTAAACAATTTGGAAAATTAAAAAACCTTCAAAAACCAGAAAGGGCTAACTTTTTGGACCTTTTCGGGTTTTAAATTTTAAAAAAAAATTTCAAAAATTTAAATTTAAAATTTTTTTTTGCAAAATAAAAAAATTGGCCTTTTAACCCAAAAAAAAGGTTTTTTGTTTTGGGGGAATTTAAGAAAATTTTTAAATTTTTAAAGGGTTTAATTTTTTGTTTTGGAAAAAATGTAAACCTGAATAGGTTTTATGAATTGTAAGCTTATAGATTCTATACTATAGATTCATCATTTAATTTATAAATCTCCAGAATCTGACTAAGTGGTATTTGTAAGTTTTGCTTATACTTGTTTTACTACGTACAATTTTACACAAAGACATTACAGCAAAAACTGCTGCTTTCAGGATGCTTCTGAATAATGTACTCTTGAGTTTGATCGTTATTGCAACATTAGCCATCCCTAGAAATTAGATTACTAGCCATATGGATAGAACTACTATTAAATATTTACAATATTATAGCAAGAGATGAAGAAGGAAATAGCTTAGAGACCACAGACCTCAGAGTCTACACACCAAGAAAAAAACTATATACCAGTACTTGTTAAATAAACAACACAATAATATTTACCTGAGGAACCACTACTGCCAAAGAAACTTCGGACATTGGAATATTTCTCATCTGCCGTCATTTCATCACTGACTTTAGGATCCACCTTTGGTACAGATATGATATACCTACAACAATGTATGTTAAATTTAGAGATAGGTCCTCTAAGTCCTCTTTCTTCATTATTCCAGTTGATACTTCTATAAATGGGTAAGTTCAATCCAGAAGATCTAATGCAAAGAGGTTTTACCAAGGACCAAGGGTAGACAAGATCTAAATGCTAATCCTTTTAAAAATTGATAGATTCTTTCTTATCAAATCTACTTACGGTGGTTTTTCTTCTACCGTGATACAAGCTGGGTTATTGGTCCCCATAAACTCTCCAAATTCATCCTCTGAATTGATAATAATACAATTAATATTAATTAATGTCTCATATATATGATAAAAATAAAGTGACCAGCTGTACATAATTTTACAATAACACACCTAAATAAAGGAAAAAAATTCACGAGTTTTATTGTATATAATGTTTCAACATTTTACTTCGCCATTATCAGCTGAAAAAAAATGGTGAATGATGTCAAATACTTCTTGATTCTTTTTGAAATCTTTCTTACTTTAACTGAACTTTTGATCACTTGATACCACAATGGTATGCCGGGGAATTTGTGTCAAAATTCGATGTTATGTAGTTGGCGCTTTTACATCACAGATGTTGCAAGCATTAAGTGAAAATACAAAAATCGGACAGGTCTGATGTTAAAAATCAGTTCACAAAGTACTTATATCTCATGTTTAATTCTTTTTATCAGACAACAAATTCAACAAATCATAATACATTTCACATTTTAACTTAAACTTTTCTTTTTTTACATTTTACTTTTATTCTTTTACAAATGTCTCACTACAATCAACATGTGACCATTCACTAGTTACTTTCAACATTTGCATTTTCTTTCCTGAAACGCGTATTATGCATTATGTCTTACTACATTTGTCTTTTGTATTCTAACATTTCTACTTAGCATCGCAACTCAGGGTCATATGCAAATTAGTTTCCCACAGCCTCTTAATGAAATCTCGCGTGATCTAATCATATCTTGTCACAATGAATTCTCCTGAACATGAGATAACTCTAGTCAGACTTTATTAGGAGTCAGACCACTATTATTCACCCTCAGACTTCATTAGGAGTCAGACCACTAATTATTCACCCATGTCCTCCAACTTTCCATTAAAGAAAAATCACTTTCCACATGAAAAAATATTTATTCCAAAGATAAATTATAAATATTTTGTATGGTCATGACCAATGAATTTTCGAGCTGTTGAAAGTGCAAGTACACCACCGCTACCTCATTGGACCATATGCATTGGGTCATCGGTAAAATCTGAAATCAAACATAAATTCAGTCCTTCAATTTCAAAGAAAAATTCAAAAGGTAAATATTGCAAAAAGTAGGGAGGCCCAAAATTGGAGAATTTTTAAATATATATGGCACATGAACTTTGAACTACAATCTTGAATTAGTGGTCAGTATACAGTTTTATGACTAGACCAACATGTTGATAATACTACGTATCTCTGCTGAAGGCAGTGAGAGACTAGATGATTCGGTCTATGCAGACACGTGCTTATTAAAAAACGGAATTCCGAAAATCGAAGTGTTTTACTTCTGAATTTTATTAAATGGTAAGTTGATCCAAAATAAGGATGTTGGTGAAATAAGTTAATTGATGTAGGCCAAGAATTTCAGACTACAGTTTTCATTGGATTTGAATGATATTTGCTGTGATCATTTATATTGATAAGTTCTTGAACTTGTCCGAGATCTCACCAATACAAATGATCACAGCAAGTTTCATTTAAATCCGATGAAAACTGTAGTCTCTATCGCGTTCACAAGCAATTGTGGACGGACGGACCGACGGACCGACAGACCGACGGACAGGGGTGACGACAATATACGACCACATTACAATGTGGGCGTATATAAAAGATTTAGGAGTAGGGATTTCCACTATGACCATCAAAAAAGTACTGAAAATTAAGCACAAACTAAATAAATTTGTAACAGACAGACCTCCACTTTGCTTCACGTCCCAGTCCAATCCAATAGGCCTACTTTACTTGGAAATAGAAAAAAAAGTCCAGGCCTACCAATACTCCTGTGCTTAGACAAACATAAATGGATGGGAATTCACTCTCGATTCTGAAATTCTTGGCCTACATCAATTAACTTATTTCACCAACATCCTTATTTTGGATCAACTTACCATTTAATAAAATTCAGAAGTAAAACACTTCGATTTTCGGAATTCCGTTTTTTAATAAGCACGTGTCTGCATAGACCGAATCATCTAGTCTCTCACTGCCTTCAGCAGAGATACGTAGTATTATCAACATGTTGGTCTAGTCATAAAACTGTATACTGATTGTAGTTCAAAGTTCATGTGCCATATATATTTAAAAATTCTCCAATTTTGGGCCTCCCTACTTTTTGCAATATTTACCTTTTGAATTTTTCTTTGAAATTGAAGGACTGAATTTATGTTTGATTTCAGATTTTACCGATGACCCAATGCATATGGTCCAATGAGGTAGCGGTGGTGTACTTGCACTTTCAACAGCTCGAAAATTCATTGGTCATGACCATACAAAATATTTGTAATTTATCTTTGGAATAAATATTTTTTCATGTGGAAAGTGATTTTTCTTTAATGGAAAGTTGGAGGACATGGGTGAATAATTAGTGGTCTGACTCCTAATGAAGTCTGAGGGTGAATAATAGTGGTCTGACTCCTAATAAAGTCTGACTAGAGTTATCTCATGTTCAGGAGAATTCATTGTGACAAGATATGATTAGATCACGCGAGATTTCATTAAGAGGCTGTGGGAAACTAATTTGCATATGACCCTGAGTTGCGATGCTAAGTAGAAATGTTAGAATACAAAAGACAAATGTAGTAAGACATAATGCATAATACGCGTTTCAGGAAAGAAAATGCAAATGTTGAAAGTAACTAGTGAATGGTCACATGTTGATTGTAGTGAGACATTTGTAAAAGAATAAAAGTAAAATGTAAAAAAAGAAAAGTTTAAGTTAAAATGTGAAATGTATTATGATTTGTTGAATTTGTTGTCTGATAAAAAGAATTAAACATGAGATATAAGTACTTTGTGAACTGATTTTTAACATCAGACCTGTCCGATTTTTGTATTTTCACTTAATGCTTGCAACATCTGTGATGTAAAAGCGCCAACTACATAACATCGAATTTTGACACAAATTCCCCGGCATACAATGGACATACTATCACATAACATTAATGTTTTATGCTTCAGGATTCAAAGAAAAACTATTAATTTAGAGCATATGATATTCTAGATCCTGACACAGGATAAAACAGTACCTGTTGCTGATTCTACTTTATCTGCTGACTGAAAATCAGCAAAATCATCTTCTGATGTATGAGTTATAATTGCTGGTTCTGATTGGTTCATATTTCTACTTCCTGTCATGGTTCCACAAATAGAATGAGAGGTTACAGAAGCAGCTGGAGCAGATATTGGTAAAATTGTTCCAGTGCTTTGTTGCACCATACCTATATACAACATAAAATAAATGGATATTGAGATGAACTTTAAAATAACAGTAAATTTCATCTTGATGCCATTATTCTGCTTCTTAATTTTCTGAGATGAAACACTTCATATATTGTGAAAAAGTTAAAGGCAAAGTCAGTAAGATCGTCGGAAATCTTGACACAATGTCATTTCAAACAAATGATAGTAGCTATCTATTGAGATTGATGTGTTACATTTATTGTTTCTATGGACCCAGTTTTAAATTGGTAAGGATAATACAGAAAAGGTTGATACCAAAGGTTTGGCCATTGACCTGTAGGAAAAACCTCAGTTATAATCCATGTTGAATATGAATGTTTGTTTCGAAACAAAAATCATTTTCATATGAAAAGTAAAGCGAACTGACCTGTACCAAGAGTAGGTTTTGGAGCAACCACACTAAAACTAGAGGTGGTTGGTGCCTGGTTAGTAGGAGCTACACTCGGTTGGCTTTGATTTTCTGGGAGTTGATTAGGTAAAGGTGTACCAGGGGTGAGGTCTGGGGATGCTAATGGTGCTACCCCACCAGTAGCTGTAGGAGGAATTGACTGGAGGATTGGTAGAGGAGGCTGTGGACATCTTTTGAGTATTTCTATATTCATTATACTATGATTGTTCTGAAATAAATACACGTGTTGATAAGTTATTATTTGTTGCTTACAATTTGCATAGAAACACCCTGCAATTGTTTACAAATTGGACCAGATGACAAACAAAATATTCTTTCCTTAGATGTAAAATAGCACAGTCGGTAGGAAGTTGGCAATTGCTTTCTAAAGTTGTCCGAGTGTTACTTTTAAACCATATCTCTATATATAAGCATACTTATTTTAGTCCATGCTATACTGTGCATACAAAGAAACCTTACCTGTGCTAGAGCTATTAAGGCCAAAACAGCATTAAGTTCTGTTTGTATAAGTTGGCCAGGTGTAGCTGTATTACACATAGACCAGATGTATCCTAACACTTCTCTTGGTAGACAGCTTAACAATAATATTGGATAGAGTCTGTTTGTATCTATTTTTCCATCACTGAAAGAAACAACAATATGTAACATCATTATGTTTTTGTTTCATAAAACACTTAATGTAGTAGAATTAAAAGATGTTCATCTCACTCAGCCCCAAAACCTGATACTCTATAAAAATGCCACTGTTCTGCTAAATTAACATCAGCTTTCACTTTCAAGTGAATTATTAGACTAAAGTATTCCTTTTAATTAGTTAAAGTCAGAGTTTAAACTTACACAAGAGCTGCTTCATAGACTTGTTGATAAAGAGGCGGGAGATCTTTAGCAGATCTGTAACACCATTCTGGTAGTGGCTTACCAGTAGACGTACCAGCTGGAGTGGGAGAAGTAGTTGATGCTGAGGCCGATACTGATGACACTGGAGGAACTGGTCCTGGCTGAGCTTCTGGAACTAAATAATATCCTAAATATCAACTGCTTTTATTTCAAAGACTGTCATAGCCTTTAATGTGCACTTAACTGACCAAGTGCCTAAATAGCTTGACTTGTGCTGCATACCCATTACGATATACCAATTTGGCAATGTGTTATTTGAGAACAAGATACTTACTGTTTTGATGGAATAATCCCTCTAACTCTGTACTACTCTGCCACTGTCTGGCCTGATCACTCTGATGATATGTTTTATTAGTATGGTGAGACACTTGTACATCTCTCACAGCTGGCTTGTGAAACAATTTGGCTGTTTTCGGGGCATTGAGATCTGAGCAGGCCATCATCATAGACATTAGATCTACAAAATAATTTTAAAAAATGTGCTTCCAGTTGACTGTTATCATGGACTAAGTTTTGAAGATTCACTGGGGCTGCTGGTTGTGTCATCATCTTTGTAACCTACATTAGTATCTAGAGTTGAGTACAGCATACCAGCAATTGTTTTAAGGTAAATTGGCAAAAACACTGAGTTCATCAATCTGGGACCATTTGTCTCCTGCAGATGTTTGGTGTTTATGTTTGATACTATTGATTTGCACAAGTAAAATTTTTTGTCAACTGTCTGCAATTTATGAGGTCACAACATCTACTGACAATTTAATATCTTTATTTAACCCCTAGTTATAGTTGATAACAGTTGGGTGCTAATGAAACAATAAAACCAAGTCACAAAATAAGACTCCAGACAATGTACCAAGGCTTAAGGCTAATACTATGTATAGAAAAATTGGTCACAAGAATATTGCATCAGTATCGAGTCTTGGAATCATTAGATAACTCAATAATCAGTGGATAATCAAATAATTCAATATAAAATACTTATATACTCATTTAATACAGAAGACTAGCATAAAGATACATTTACTATCATATATTTACCATAAATATTTTACCATCAATGACATACAAGTACATGTATATAGATATATTTCTAAAGCAACATATATTTATTGTCTATTGTATTGAAGTATTACATTCAACTGTTCCATAAGATAAACATTTAAACTTTGATCTTCAATACCAAATCTAGATACAGTCGGACAGATCATGTTAATTCTCTTTGAATCATATACATTATGTGCAGAAGTAATTTTAATCTTAATGAATTCAGAGTTATAAGGAAATGAAACATTAAAATAAACATTCTTTGTAAAATGATCAAACAGCTTTGCCTTAATGCATAAAAAAACAAAATGAAATATTACAAAACAACAATCAACATAACAATAATCATTTCTATTAGGGCAATGGTATAAATTCTCTAAATAGAAAACTTCCTCTTGGGATAAAAAAAAATGACCAAGTGTTTAAATTAATGTCAATTCAAAGAA
Organism: Nipponacmea schrenckii; assembly: GCA_030562195.1. NCBI lineage: Eukaryota > Metazoa > Mollusca > Gastropoda > Lottiidae > Nipponacmea > Nipponacmea schrenckii. The sequence goes on from CM060201.1 coordinate 15,747,140, forward strand.
GTAGTATTCCTTGAATATTTATTTCAGAAGTACTAGAAATGTAGGAAAAGACGAATCCTCATCTTAACCTTAAAACGCAGAAAATTTATGGGCACAGTCAGATGTTAAGGTTCAATGGTGTGCTATGAACACTATCACTGTTTAGTTTAGCTTATAAAAAAAAGTGAGACTATGGTTTAAATGATTAAACAGATAGAAAACACGTCCCTTTAAGCAGTTTATGTTCTAGTCTGTGTGAGAGAAAGTTCCTAATTATCCTTGTCCCCAATTGACTAACAAATAGTTTTACTCAATGATAAAACCCATTACCACTACCATTAATATGGTTTCTACTATCCAAATTACAAATTTAAAAAAAATAATTAAAATCAATAAAAAAGAACAATAAATAAAATGGATTAATTCTTCTTTGGAAAATTTGTGATACATTCATAGTACCAAAAGTTAGCTGATGATCTGATCTAATACACATTTTAGTGGCTGATTGTAAAATATCGTGATTAAAATAGCTTTTCATGCGATATCTTGTTCAATCAAAATTTACAAAGACTTGATAAAGAATCATCTCTGGTAAATTGTGCAATGAAGTTGAATAATTTCGCTAAAGCCACCTTTGGTTAAATGTATCACATAGTGGAATATGTACTATGATACTATCAGAGCTAAGCCATAACCACAACATTTCTATCTAGGGGTGAATATTGACTGATATTTTATGCAATACCACTCTTTTGCTAAGCCCTTAATACTATCTTGAACAACAAGTTAATTAACATAAAACATGTCATCTGCTTTTTCTCCCTCTTTAGAAGGAATGTCTTTTGATTTACTAAGATCCAATTTCTGTCTTAAAACCTCCAATTCTAGAGTTAATTTAGCTTGCTTTAAATCAAACAAAATTCTTTCCCTTTCTTCACATTCCATGGCACGGAAATCAGCCTTTTCTTCCCTCACTAGCTGTTGAGATAAAACTCGTTTCTGAAGTTCTAAAACTTGATTCTGTAGTTTTAAATTGTCTTCTGGTGAAATTTCGTCATATCTACGAGTTTTTTTCCTGCGATAATAACAGGGTTCACTACTAGGGTAGAGTGGGGAGGAGGGTAACATCAACATTGTGTCATCTATTGGGCTGATTACATCATTCTCAAACTCATTATCTGAATAAATAAAAAAAATTGACAGTTAAATACTTATTATGCAAAAAATCAGAGGGTATTAACACAGACAAAAACTAGATTTGATGTTTCTTATTGGATTAAGATACGTTTTAAAGATAAGTATTGGACAATAGAATACTAACTTAATGTTCAAAGAATAGCAAGAATTAATAATTGATTCTGACAGATGCTCTGTGTGAGGTGTAGCATACTGAGCAGTACTATCTATCTCATTGCTATTTTATCATGCATTATGTCAAGTTTCCTCCTTAATGCTGTTTAGATTATTGCAAATCATGCATGATGATGTCCTCACCATATTCGGTGTCAATGTCTAGTCGTGCCATTTTAGGGGGCGATACAGTTGTTAGAGCCTCTAATGATGGCGAATCAGCTGGTAGAATCACAGTTTTCTCTGATGTTTCACTTCCATTCTCTTCTGTAAGGAAAATATCAAATTCAAGACTTATACTATTGCACAATTTAATTCTTTTTATCAACATATATTTGAATATAGTAATCAAATTCTAGTCTCAAAAAACAATTTACTAATAAAAAATTAAATATTTTGTAACATCAGCCATTATAAAAAATAAATATAAAAAATATAAGGACTGTCAAGAGTTCACTGACGTTCATCGGGTGAAAATTACATTCTTAATGCCAAGTTTCAGAAACCACAAGACCACTGTCAAATGATGCCAAAGAATAAATACTGAATCAAATGGAGATGAAAAGAAGTAAAGCAATAAATATGACTTTCAAAAGAATAATTCTTAAAAAATACATACCTTATGTATATATGAGGCTTGAAATAGTTAAATTTAGTGTGTGGTCCTGTGGTAAAATCATTCCAAAAAACAGACGAAAGATAAATGAAAAACTAAACGTTCCTTTTTATTATATAACGTCCCTCATAATGGTATCAATTATATTTCATATTTTTGGTGGGAATTTTAAGATCAAACTATATTTTTCCATGTCAAAATTTATATAAGCGATATTATAAAAGTGTATACAATATAAACCTCCCTTTAAGAGAAGATTAAATAATTTGTATCTGGAACAAATGATTATCAGACAAAAATGTGATAATGAAGATATATTGCATATATATGAAGAGTATTAACTGTTTTTCTCCGAAAGGGATGTAGATCTGATCATCAAAGGGCATCAATTATTTCATAAACTTGATTTCTTTAAGCTGTTTCCTCACCTGATAATATTTCATACTCTTGTTACAGGTAGATGTAGAATAGTTTAAATTTGAGCAGACTTACCTTTCTTCTGTTCTGGAGGCTTTGACGTTGTAACAGTACTAGTGTCTGGTTGAACACTAGAAGGACTAGAGTTTTCAGCTGCCATAGACGCACTGGCTATGGAGGCATCTGGAGGCTTAAAAGTACTAGAAGTCATTGGTCCTTGTAGAAAATCACCAAACCCATCATCCTCCGGTACTGCCTTTTTACCTTGAGTTAATAGCATAAGGGCATTTACAAGAGCTACAAAATATTATGTCAAATTGTTGGTGATTTAATTTCAAATTGAATTGTTGAAAAAATATAATCTCGAATGTCTGACATCATACTTTAATTGGTACAAAACTTGTGTCCCCATAAATAAAAAAGAAATATAAACAATTAAATATCCTCCTACCAGTCGAAGTATGTGATGTAGAAGGCTGAATCGTTGGTGTGGACTGTTGTGATAAAGAAACATGTGATAAGGAGGATGTAGAATGGGAGGATGAAGCAGACGGATGGGCAGTTGAAACAGTTACAAGATGTCTATCAATTCTTCCTTTTGGTTTCTCAGTTTTTCCAAACATCGATTCTATAAATTTATCTGCATCTGCCTTGACATGTTTGGTTTGACCAAATTGTTTTAAACGTTGTTGTTGAATTTGAAACTGGATATCTTTTTGAGATGGTGGAGGTCTTGTTGGTACAACCATAGCTGGTCTGTTCCTGAAAAATCGAAAGGAAATGAGTTTTCATGTGTGTTCTTCAGTCTAATGAACCTGATAATGGTATGTAGTATGACACTGAAATATGGAAAGAAAACATTTGTACATAAATTATATATCAAAATATAATTCAAAATCAATCTTGATTCAACTCGAAAGTTTTAATTAAAAGGCATCAGACAGTCATTGTATTTTTCTATTGATATTTTAATTCCTACACAAAATAAATGGCAAACTAGTTAATACGAAACAGTAGAGACAACTTGCTCAAATTACCTGACAAAGTTATGTGATATATGTTGATTGTAAGAGGGTGGAGCCATTCTTCGTGGCGCCATCTGAAATGGTTGTCCCTAAAAAAGTAGAAAGTTGTTAGTAATAATTGTGACAATTATGTATTTACTGTGAGTGATTTTTCTGAAGGATTTATAAATATTTATTTTCAGTGCCTCCTGTTGAATACCAACTTGGTTATTACAATTTCCAGTATATCTTATTAACTCTTCAAACGCCAGTTTGTTTTTATTGAACTACTTGTACAGGCCAGATTGTTTTTTAACATTGCAGCAAAAAATATATGTTGTCTTTGAATGACTATAACTTCAAAACTTTTCAAGATAGAATAAATTACCCGATATGAAAATTGTCACAAAATGGATGAATTTTATGATTATTGTAAAAAAAAAATTAAGAGCATTATTTACCACCAGAATTACCTGGATACCTGACAATACTTACTAAATGCAATATTTGTTTCAGATTAAGGCTTTAAATTTCCTTCTTTTTATTGTAAATGTTGTTTTTAATAAAAAACAAACATAAGCCCATATTTTCCAAACAATTCCAAAAATGAAATGACAGGTCTACAGGTATGAAATTCAGGTAAACAGGTAGATTGCAATACAAAAAAAAGTAATTCAATGTAAAATTTTATAAAAGGAAGAACAAAAACTAATAAGACCCCTATTCATTTGTATTTTGCAGTAGACTTGGCCTATCCATTTTATTGATGTCATTTTACAGTATTTTCACAGAAAATATAACCTTTGAAATTCAATATTTATCGGCAAGTCTACCTTGATTTGAATTTTGAAATCGGGACAGGTATGAAACCGGAGGGACGATTCTCGTCGATCGTGGTCTAGACTTGGGCTATTTTCGTTATTTGTTGTGTCCAATTTATAGCGATAAATCATCCTCCAAAATCGATTTCTTAATCAAAATCTTCACTGAAAACACTATATGCCATTATTCCATCACTGTACTGCACAGTATACGCAATGTCAACTGCAGAATACGTTTGAATTTTGGTCATTTTCAAACGAAAATTTCTAATTTTTTTTACAGAACAACCACCTGGCTTTGTTTACATCTAGATATAGCCTTGACCTTCAGCTCTCAAATGGTGAGGTGCGTTTGTTGCTGCGATCGGAAGTTTGTTCTTAAATAGGATTTAAGTAAGAACACAACTCGTGTCGCATATCTGCGCCCGTGGCGTTTGAGCCGGCAGGCACATATAAGCGCCCGTGGCGTTTGAAGAGTTAAGGGATGCTTAGGAAAGAAAAAACATCTGACCTGTAATGGGAACACTTGTTGAGGAGCCTGTGGTATACCTCCTGCTATTCGAGGTAATGGTTGCTGTAAAAGAGGATGGAAAGGCATTCCTGGTTGAACAAATTGTCTTGAGCCTGACATCATATTACTAAATCCTGCAAATAATACAATTTATACAGTTTACAAGACAAATAGAACGGTAGGCCTATAGCTGTAGGTAAAGGTACAAGATAATGCTGCCTGCTAAATCATTGGAATTTAGAGTTAATCAGGTCCTAATTGTGGGACTTTGCCTTCAGCAAAGTCCCAGTTTGTTTTCGGTTTGTCTTTTTTTTTTTTTTTTCTTTTTTTTTCGAAATTTACACAGGGCACGCAGCCTAGGCTGCAACAGTTGGAACAATGTCACAACTTCTCTACACCTTATGTTGTGGCTACGTGTTGCATAAGTATAAAATGGAACATTTTTGCAAAACCGGAAGTGCTGCGTTGTAACATGTCTAAAAAGTAGCAAATTGGCTCTAGCTGTCGCAATTATTGATCGATTTTCTTCGGGTTTGCATTTTTGGAAACTTGAAATAATTTCCAATAAGATAGCAGTTGAAAAATTCGAAATTCGAAAATTCGTAGCACACATTTTTTTGCCGTAATTTGCACATTTTTGCAACTTTGCTATTTTAAGACCGATTGATCTGAAAATTTGGGTGCCTTCAAGTGTCATTAATATAAAAACATTGGCAGTGTCAAAATTTTGGCTTCATTTCCGGTTTCAACGTAAAAAGGGTTTAAACTTCCGGTTGACCTACTTGTTCTGTAATTGATGTATCGCAACAAAATTTATGTCAATCTTAATTAAATTAGAAGACAAAAAAACGAAGAAGAAAAAATCCGAACCGGAAGTGAAACTTTGGCCGCCATCTTGAAATGGTACTTTTTTGTAAAACTCAAAATGGGGCCTCAGGGTTATGTCTAATTTCCGTGATGTTTACATTTCTTGTAGCTTCAGTCGATTACGAAAAAAACTGTGGGAGCCGATTTTTGAATTTTGCTTTTGCATTTTTGCAACATCCGGTTGAATTTTTTCAAAGTTTGGAGGCTTATTTCTCGTGACCTTGACCTTTGGTGACTTTGACCTTTGGTAGGTCAAAGGTCATTGACCTTGGCTATCAGTTGATACTTAGACCTTTGACCTCCGACCTCAACTTCCGGTTTTATAGCTGCCCGAAAACAGCAAAATGCGCAACTTTGGACTGCTCTAGAGCGTGACCTAATTTATTTAGAGTGTTAATTTTTTTAGATTCTTAAGGTGCTTTTTGTCCTCTTTCCAAAGATGTATAACAAAAGATTTTAAAATGAAAATTGAAATTTTTGATTTTTGAAAATAAAAGTACATTTTGCCGTATTTACGTTTTTTTGAAATGTATGTGTGTATATCTCGTGATCTATTGGATGTACAAACTTCAGATTTGTACTGTGAATATACATTTTGAATGTGATTAGATTCACGCTGAAAAGAATTAGATGGGCGTGGCACATCCGGGTAAATTTTCAGTTTTCCTTATATATGGGTCAGCGTATTACGTTTGTAGGAAATACGTTTTTTTTTTTTAAAAATTACCTTGCACACAGATACCTTATTGCTTTGGCCAGTTTATCCTAGAAAATCAGATGTTTCTGTCTGTTTGTTGCAATTTGCGACGTTAGCAAAGTCCCACTCTGTGCCACAAGTGGCTCTAATTTTTTTATTTTTTTAAATGACATAGGACAATACAGCCCATATCATGAGTTATCACACTCAAACTCGTCATTCTAATTAATAGAATGTGAATGAATAAACATAATTTTGGACTTCACAAAAAATAGGCCTATTGTAACAAATGCATACTAACCTGACTGACCAACAGGATACTTTATATCCCTAGAAAAAACAAATTAATAATACACAGTTTAGTTCAAGATTTTCGTTTAATAGGCTTTCTCATAAGAAATAAAATAAAAAAGACAAAAATTTAACCAACGTAAAGAAAAATTGATTGAACAAATACTGCAGTTGAATCAGAGATTAGATTTGTGGGAAATGCGACAAATCGTTACAAATATATCAATCACTTTGATTTCAGAAATCTTTGGAGGTAAAGTTATATTGATAAATTACGCCTACCATATGTTCTACTTAATAGTACTTAAATGAATCTAATCAATAAAAATTTTCCTTACCTATTGCCGGCCATCTTGGCAGCTCTTTTGTCGAGGAGGCGTGTTTTTGTGATAACTCGAGTCTAGTGTTGGTTATCGACACGAGTGTCGTGTTCAGGTGATTAATACAAATTTATTTGATTGAAAAGTTTAAAATTACTCATAGTAGTAGACATGTACACTTTTTTATACCAAGTTAGTATAACTGACCAAAACAACGCATTGTTTTGGAATCTCTATTTCAAATAAGCCCATCTTTGTGTGATGTGGTGTCGCACTAGAGGTTGAATTAACTTTTCTTCCAGACAACAGTCGTTATAATCAATCTTAGAAAAGATTAGCTGCTGACACAAGAATGTGTTTTTGAACCGTTTGATCCAATCACTTGTTGTATACGTTAATGCATGCAATGTTGAAAAGCCAACTTCATATATCAGTAGTGTTAGGGTGTATTGCGACGAGTCAAAGTAGTGTGATAAGAATGTACATACAAACTATAGAAAATATATATCAGCTCATTCTTTATTATCATATTTGATAATAGACAATAGGCTTCAGTTACTCCTATTTTCTTACTGATTCTTACAGATCTTCTAGACCACCTCAAAGAGTTACATCCAAGGAGATTTTTACCAGTAAATATCATAACACCTGTATACATCTATATAGCTGTATATAGGAATAAAAATACATACAGTACAGTAAAATGAAAGAAGTTGATTTATTTTGATTTTTTAATTCTATACAGTAAAATATATTAATAACTTATTAAATTTCAATAACATATGATTTTATTTTTAGATTTAGATATGTGCACATCTAAGATCTAAGAATGATTCAAATCATAAATCAAACATAAAAAAGTGTTCACATATTGATAGGTGTCGGAAGCCAAAAGAGGCTGACATGGATGGAAACTTCAGAATTTTTCTGTATTTTCCATAGCACATGATTTCCTACCAGACAGACTCCAAATATTGGACTTTGTGTCTTGCAACACATGATCCTAAATTAGTTTGACTAATAACTTTGTTGAATAAATGATAAATAAATACACCTCAAATATACAATATTTACATAATAATAACATATATTTACAATTTATAATAACAACTTCTTATCTCATAACAATATTCTTATAATATAACAAAATTTAATCCAGCAAAGATATAAGACCACAAAGGAAATTTCCCCCCTCAACAAATGAGAACCATCCATTGAAGCTACACAAGCTAGACAATTCTGCCCCAAATTTACAACACATACTCATGCTTAGGCCAAATAAAATTCACAAACTGGTAATGGATGACATGATGTTACAAAATATTAAATTAAATTGACTGAAACTTTGCTTGACCCTCAACCATACATACATTCAAAACACACCAATCAACGATTCAACATTCCCACATATTTACAATAAGAGTTCATCCTGACGTAACCCGTGAAATCAAATAGTATGATATAAAAAATAACGTAACCAGTCCAATGATAATATAACACATCAATTTACGATTTCCTTTCCCAGAATTCACCATATGACTCATCCTGCTCATACTTCCTGTTAACAAACCAGTTGCGCTTCCAAAATTATCAGACTGAAAATAACACAGACAATAAAATTATAATTAATTTCATTCAGAAGTTGCAAGATTCTATCAGAAGTTGAAACCTGTCATCTCTATTGAAGGAACATTATTTATAAGAGGTCAAAAGAAATCTTTAGAGGACATCCAGTAGCAGATTTGTAATAGTGAGAATGTTTTAGGTCATCAAAAACACCCATCACATTAGCCAAAGAAATGATGCACATGTATTTGGAATCCAACTGCAAGGTGGCTTAGTCCAGCAAATATATCTGATGTGCTGCCAGGTTTTTGTCAAAATATTATAGTCCACAAGTGTATTCAAATGAAAGCATTCTAATAGTTTGATTTATCCCTAATCTCTCCTGGTTGTGTCCAAATGAGAAATAGTAATAAATATTTCCAATTTAATAATTTATAAAAGTGACTCTACCATTCCATCAAGAAATGAATTGGATTCTTTAGCCTCAGTATTTAGGTCTACTGTAATCTGAAAGAAAACAAGGGAAAAAAATTGAATATTGTAACAAGGTCTTGCTCCTGTTAGTGACTTCATTTACATTACGGTACTTTTAAGGTAAAACATGGCAACTGACACATTTTAACATTCTGAAACAGAATAAAAATTGTTTAAGCACCAATGCCTTTACAAAGATTGTAAAACAAATGGAAGCCCACTAAAAAAAACAGTACCTCTTTCAGTTTTGAAATTTTGGAAGAAAGACCATTAACTTTTTGCTGGTTTTCATAATCCAGCATCTCTTCTGTTTTTCCTGTAACAACAAAGCCTATTTTATTATCATAGCTGGAAACATGTAATAACAGAATGAGAATGGTTAGAAGGTTGTATTTTTAACTATGTTCTTCACAACTAGAGAGCAGCCTACCTAGCTAAAACTGCTCAGTAACGAACACATATGAACAAAACTAAAATGGGCATACCAGTACTTAAACTTTAAGCGATCTTTATTTGTATCCACTGTTCTTGCACTACCGTTTGATCACTAGGCCTGTACCGTACTGCTATAATATTATAATAAAATAATTTTTGTCATTTTAAGAATTATTTATTTTAATGTCTTAAGAACATTTTCAAGCAAAGAAATTAAAAATATAAACATTTATTGAACCAATTGTAGCAGCTTTCAGAATTTTGTGCGGACCAAATTGTGACTTCACGGTCAGATCTTTAGGGAAAATGGCTTAGAATTGGAAAGTGTGGTTTTAAAAGGGAACAGTTTTTGGACCGTTGATGCTGGAACCTAAAGCTTAGTTGGAAATGAAAGGAGAACCATTTCTGGTTGTGTGTGTGAAGTTTAAATCGTGGACAATACGTTAAAGTGTGATTTTAAAGATTTTTCCGGAGGCATATATTATAGTAGTACAGGCCCAGTGATCAAACGGTAGAATACCTCACTGACAGCTCATCAACTGCCTGTGCTTTGGTCTGTAATAATATAAGTTTATATCACAATCAGATTGGACTACAAACAGATGATGTTTATGTTTCATAATCATTGATAAGTTTTATGAATATTAAATCAATTTCATTATTATCAATTATTGATTAACCTATCAATAATAACTGAGTTTGTCTTGATGTTTCTTCGTTTCAGTGTATAATAATATAAACAAAGGATTCCGTATAATTTCCCATGTTTGTTCTTGAGTGATATTTCATGACTTAATACACAGACGTGTGATAACAGACGAGATCAGCAGCTTATCATAATATTTCATGAATGTATAAAGATTTTGAATTAAAACACAAACTTTTACCATTTCTTGTTCTGTAATCTGCCATGTTGTCAATAATTCCTCAATATGACAGGTGCCGGTTACGTACAATTATATATGTGGGTAATGAAACGCCAAGCGAATATGACATAAAAGAAAGCAAATTGTATAAATTTGTCCTGTTTTATAACGTTTCGGCTAAATGCCTTCTTCAGAAACACTCAAAGAAAGCAAATTACTCTAGTAATACTTAAATCAAAATATTCAGAATACTGTTCAAAATTATTTTTCAGATCTACTTTTCAAAATTATTTTTCAGATCTACTTCTCAAAATTACTTAGTATTTTTAATAGTATTAACTCGATACTGTTAATACGACTATACTTGTTACCAAAACTTTAACCCTGTGCCAGTGCCTTTATTGAACAGTAACTTGTTACTTTCAATCACCCTAATCTCATCAGCTTAAATCGAGTGGTTAAAAAAAAACAAAAAACAATTCAAAGTTTTAGAAAGTATCAAAGCTAAATTCAGAACAATCGATACATTAGACATCTGATTACAAACTAATAGTTTCATAGCTCGAAAGACTACGAAATGTCAGCCTTTTAAAAATTTATTTTATTTCTACTGAAATTGCTAAATGTGGCCAATACTGCCAGCACAAATATACGGAAGCGTCAAGGGGCCATATTAACAGTAGAAAAACAAATATCATTAATTATTTAATTTCGACAAACTTTTCTCGAAATGAATTATATTCATTTAATTCCTATAATTTTCTCGAAATAAATCAAAATCATGATAGCATGCTATCATGCTGCCGAGAGGTAATATATACTGGCTTGTAAAATTTGCAACAACATGTTTCCATCAAGGTGTCACTTATGAGAGAAGATGGTCCAGGGTACGATGGGCATATCTCAGGTATGGTATTCTCCACGGTGGTGCCAGATATGAGCCTCTAAATGCGGTTTTAGTTACCCCCATATATATTATATAGATTCTGAAGCTTCCCATGGTACCTCGTTTGGGGGGGGGGGGGGCGTAGTGACGAACTCCATTTGATGGTCAAAAGAGAACCAAGATATGATACATGTATTTCATGATATTGATATAATATATTATAAATATGCTGGAAACATACAATTTCTAAAATAGTATCCAGGGTCTTAGTTTCATAGCTAGGAACTATTACTTAATACCTTATTAATAATCAACTATTGCCCCTCTCTAATCTCCTTAACTGGCCTCACTGGACAATGGCTAAACTGTTTTCAGAGTAGTCAGTTTAGTGAGTTCTTGGTGTGTTTTCTTCACTATGGCCTCGCATACACCTTAGATACTAAATAGAGTGGTAGCTTATCTCTTTGGAGTTTCTCCGTTCTAAATATAAGTGTGTTTCATCTTTGGAATGTCTTTCCGCAGGTATGTGTGTTTTGGGTAATCTTGGTACGTAATTGTAGTATTAGGTAACTAAATTTTGATTGCATGAAGGGCGATTGAGATTTTGTATTCAAGCTGTGCATAGCAACTGGCAGCCATATTGTAATTCTACATTTCATTACCTGTTATATTTCAATAATCATAATGTTTAATTAATTTATAGATAGATAGATCCTATACGGTTTTTGTAGGTTTGAAACCTGTAACCGTTCACAGTCTATATAACTTAAAGTATGTATATGTGCGAGTTATTTAAGATATCATGTAACACCCCATCTTTGGTTTAGTATTTATATTTTATATCTAGTAATAAATAGCTTTCATCTTTATATATAATGAGGCACAGATTTGGTTATGTGCATAACTAATTAGTAAACTGTGATAATGATACATGATATGTTTTAATTGTATTATATCTGTTATTGAGTATATTAATATTACAGGGCGTTTTTTTAGTGTACAATAAAGTTTATAAAGTCTCAGAATTAGTTTTACCTGAGCCAGCCCCAGTCAGTGTAGCCAGGCTACATTTTGTCGCCCAACGTCACCAGAGGACCAACAAATTCTAATCAGTGACATTAATATTAACTTATTGTGTTCAGTGATATTTATGACATTTTTGGATGTTTAAGATGAAAAAAGTATAGAATTAGTTTAATATATAATACCCTTTTTTTGTATTTTTAGGTATTACGAGTTCCAGGACCTCAGGTGAGTATAAACAATAAAATCACAAAAGAACAGTGTTCAGGGCTAGGGCAATACCGGGTTAGTAGCCCCGGGTTGCATCTAGTCGGATGTTTTCATTTTTATCGTTGCTAGCGTAGACAATATGTGAAAGTGTTGACCCCGGTTTGTCAACAAACAAATTTTTATTTAGGGAAAAGAAGTGTTGGTTGGGCTCAGGTCAGGTTGTACCTGTGGAGAAAGAAATAAACAAATCTAAATATGATGTCCTTTTTTCCAGCATAAAATACATAAGACAGAATGAATCTCTACCGCAGGAGAGTATCACTTCCTACTGTCCGATAACCCTTACTATGCTTCAGACCACATAAACATAAATTTAGGTACCCCCTAACCTGTACCCGGTTACACTCTCCCCCAGACAATAAAATGTCGTCTCGACATGTTAACAAGCAGATATAAAGTATATCTAACTACCTATAACACTATGCAAGTTCTTACAGTATCTTAAAATACTAAATCTATGCAAGATTGACAGGTGATCAATCTGAAAAATTACATATCAATACGATCAACATAATCTTTGTGTGAGAAATGTTTCTGGTTCTCAAAATTAAACATAATATCAATAGGCAAACGTGGATGACGTCCAAATAACAAATAAAATGGACTATAACCTGTACTCTCATTTTTAGTACAGTTATAGGCATGTATCATTTTACTCACATGATTTTTCCAATCACTTTTAAAATCTTGAGGCAATGTTTTTAGCATGGACAAGAGAGTTCGATTTAGGCGTTCACATTGCCCATTTCCAGAATCGTTGTAAGGCGTAGTCCTTGAATGTTGAACACCACTATATTTTTGCAAACGATTAAATAAGTCATTTTCAAATTCTCGACCCTGTTCGTGATGCAGTTTTTCAGGGAACCCATATTTAAGCACAAAGTCGTTAAAAATCTTATCCGCTGCTGTTCGACCGGACTTATTAGTGGTTGGATATGCTGCTGTAAATCTGGTAAAATGGTCAACAACTACTAATATATATTCATACCCACCCTTACATCTTTTTAAGTGCAGAAAGTCTATTGAAACCAGTTGAAAAGGATGATTGGATTCTATTGGTTTGAGTGTTGCTGTTTTCTTCTGATGTGGTGCTTTTGACTTGATGCAGGTGCATAAACGAGAAATATAATGTTGAATATCAGAAGACATCTTGGGCCAGTAGAATCTATCTTGTACTAAAGGTAAAACTTTATCAACACCAAGATGACCCATATTGTTATGCAGCTGTTGAAGAACCAATTCACGAAATCTTCTTGGTAAGACTAATTGAGATCTCGACTTCCCATCAACCAGTTTCACTCGGTTCAAAATACCATCAGAATCAATAACCAACGACGGAAGTTGACGTAAGAGTTGGCATGCTCCATAGGATAAATTATCTCTCACTTCCTTGGTTATTTTCACTTTGTCTTTAATAAACATCTTCACTGGCGAGATGTCTTCATCTGTGTCTTGGGCAAGAACTTGAACTATTACACCAAGTTAAATACTTTTCATCCTGAATCTTCACAGATTTGATGACAGTTGAAATAATGTCATTATCAAGTTTTTCAGAACACATAGTTTTGAAATTTTCAAAGTCTAAAGGCATACGGCTTAACACATCCGCATCAGTGTTCAAACGTCCAGGCTTATATTTTACACAGAAGTTATAATCTGCTAATTCAGATACCCAGCAAAGTCGCGTAGCATCAAGACGGGGAGTCGTTAGTATATAACTTAATGGACTGTTATCACTTTACACAGTAAAATGCGGGCAATAATATAAGTAGTCTCTAAAACGTTCTGTTATCGCCCATTTCATGGCTAGAAATTCTAATTTCCCCGAATGCAAATGGTAGTTTTGTTCAGCTGGAGTTAACGTTCGAGAAGCATAGGCGACAACATGGGATAATCCATCTTCCCCCTCTTGATAAAGAATCGCACCTAAACCATCAGCTGATGCATCTACATGAAGTGAGAAAGCCTTCTCAAATTCTGGATATGCCATGATGGGTGGACTGACAAGCAATTCAATCAATTCGTCTAAAATACTTTGATGTTGATTGGTCCATTGAATTCTTTCAGCAGATGAAATTTCCTCCTTTTAACTTTTTCTTAGTTGACAAAGGTGTTACAAAAGCTGTGTACGGTTTACTCTTCTCACCTACCACACCCTGGTGATATGCTTTACCTTGGTCAAGTAACGTAAACCAACGCATACCACAAGGCATTCTGAATTCGTGGGAGAGGTCCACTGTCAATCACTGACTTTTGATTTATTTTACGATAGTCTACACATAGTCTAGAGAGTTGAATCTTTTTTCCTCACACAGATCAAAGGACTGGAATACGGACTATTGGATTTCCGTATGAAACCTTTTACGATAAGATTATGTAAATACATGTAGTCCTTAACTTCGTCATATAACGGTGCAGGAATGGAATTATAACATTGTTTCACAGGAATGTCATCTTGAAGATGTATGTCTAATTTTAATTCAGGAATATAACCAATATCATCTTCAGATTTAGAAAATGCATCACAGTTCTTACGTAAAAGATCTTTAACTTGATTCAGTTCTTCTGGACTCAGATCACTTTCACTCAAACTCACACTTGGATCAAAACTCAGCTGGGAATCAGACTGAGGTGGACTAGTTGACGTTTTTTTGTCTATCTGAGTATCATTTCCTAATGTTTGAATTACTGATACAATGGGCTGTAATGAGCCCAATGTCACATTACGTTTCAGCACAATGTCACGACTAGTCTGATTTGATACAACTAAATTGACATGACTAGTTTTTCTAATGCTCACTAACATTTCCTGACAAATCAATTCATCCGACGTTGTAAATTCAGTTGATGGTACAAATAAACAATCCATATTTTCAGAATTTGACCTAATTCCAGTTCGTACAGAGGTTCGGACTACAGCAAAACTTTTGGCAGGTACAACAATGTTTCTATGTCCAGACTTAACCCTACATATGACCTGGTCAGAATTCAAGATCTTTACCAATCTATTCACACTAGCGTCATTCATGATGGGATAGAGTCACATAAAGAATTGTTGCCATTAGCTTGACAATAATATTGAACCACATTAAAGCCTACTATTGGAACAGCCATGCTCGAAATGTCTGACACCAAAAACGGAACGCATATTTCTGGTTTTGAACCAACTTGGAATTTAAGATCACACCAACCATCAAATGGAATTTCTGAACCATTTGCAGATAAAACTCTCAAGGGTCCTTCCACAAGTTCTGAGATCTCGTTGACTTTGATATCAGGGAAATGTTTTAACAGTATATCTCGGCTTATAATACAGATTTGGGAACCAGTGTCCCACAAAACTGTAAACGGAATGACATTTAGTTTACACGAAATGTTACATTTATCACCTATCAAATCAATAAGTTTCAGTTTATTTCTTGGTGACACTCCAAACACATCACCTTTAGATACATGATGATCCACTGTTTTCTTAGACAGTTTGTCAATGGTTTCCTTGATAGCCGATTCCACACTTTGGGGACTGGATATTCGAGTCACTGATTCCCCACAGTCGGTGACTCTGTGTCGTTTTCCGGAGTAGGTTTAGTATGATGGAACGAACGTAAATGGTCGAAACTACCACATTCCCAACACTTCCGACGATTTTTAATAATCTTTCTGTCTTGCGGTGGGGGTTGTTTCCTAATAAGTTTCAATTTCCGAAGTTTGAGTCGCATTAACTTTTGTACACTTTTCTTTTTACATTTTCAACTTTCGTTCATTATGTTTTTGTGCAACACATGTAAGTTCTTGAATTAGAGTCTGATCTTGAGTGTCAGATTCTAACAGAGTTTTCATATCAGCTCTGATTTGTTCGGAAGCAAAACCAGATGAGACTGATCGTTGAAACATTGAAGTTACTAGTTTTGTATCATAGGCTATGGCACCTGTTTCATTGGACGCAAATATTATTTTTTGTCGCAAATCCAAACAACGTAGAAGAAATTCCACTGGATCTTCTTTGTCCTTCTGCGATGCAGAACTTAATATTTGAAATAGTTCAGTTCCAGATTTTTCTGAGTAATGGGAGCGTAGAATACCCCTTAATTCACTTAGTGTCAATCCATCTCTGCCTTCTAGGTAATTTCGTAGAGTGCATCCAGCTGGGATTGCCCTAATAACTCCGTCCAATATTTCTTGGTCTCTATAACCTTTAGTCTTACCAGACTGAATCTGCCGTACCTCACTCATGAATGAAATACCAGTTTTATCCTGAATTTGTCCTTGTACTTTAAATTCTTTCTTCCAAAGTTCAGAAGGTTTTGTTTCTACTGAAGAGTTAATAGATGAATCTACACTATCATTTACTGATTTTGTTGACACAGGAGTAGACATAGGTATCCTGACTATTTCAGTTGATTTATCTTCCTTAGATTTATCCAACTTATTCAATACGGACTTCACACGTCGCACTACTTCTGACTGGTCATCTCCACCATCTTCAATAACACTGTTAATAACTTTGACAGCTGACAGACGAGATGTCAATTTTTTCTCTATCCAAATTCAAATTATCTCTCAAAAGAAGCTTATTCCCATCTAACAATAAACTATTTAACTATGGCGAACGTAAACTACAAATAATTCTGTGTAAATTACGCAATAACAAAAGTGATCTGAACTTCCATACATTTATGATGCATGTTAATGATAACCCTCAATGCTCATGTAACTGCGACCTTGAAACAACCGAACATTTCTTACTTTGGTGTCCTAACTTCTCCAACCTTCGGTCTATTACTATCCATACCCTTCCTCTCCATTTCCAAAATACTTTCTGCCTTCTCAATGGGAGCCCCGATCTTTCCTATTCAGAAAATTCAAAGATATTTGACAATGTCTATACGTTTATAAAATCTACAAGACGTTTTGACCTATGAAAACAAACACTAGGAATGGAATCTATCAATTTTTTTTTTCACCTCTTGTTCTTACTTAATTTATTTATTTTTTCCCCTGTACCCTTAACATTCTCTCTGCCCAACTATAATGCAGCTCACTTGAATTTATAACTGTAATTTTCATTGTAAATATAATTAATTTATTTATATAACAATTTTCACCATAATTCTATTGTACACATTCTCCCGAGGAAGCAAACTTATAAACAGGCTTGTCTTTGTATCCTCTTTTCAATTGCCTTTGTGTATTAATATTGTACTTCTTATTAATAAAATATTGTTTAAATCAGATGTCAATTTTTTAAGCTCTTCATCTTCTGCAAGTTTTAATTCTGTGATCACTGATTTAAGACTAACCAGATCCAATTGAAATATCCTTGAAGTTGAAATATTTCCTCATCCATTATGCCAGGTAGTTGTTACCAATCTTTACTTCTATCCCGGACAAGCCCCCAATTGTTGACCCCGGTTTGTCAACAAACAAATTTTTATTTAGGGAAAAGAAGTGTTGGTTGGGCTCAGGTCAGGTTGTACCTGTGGAGAGAGAAATAAACAAATCTAAATATGATGTCCTTTTTTCCAGCATAAAATACATAATACAGAATGAATCTCCACCGCAGGAGAGTATCACTTCCTACTGTCAGATAACCCTTACTATGCTTCAGACCACATAAACATAAATTTAGGTACCCCCCTAACCTGTACCCGGTTACAAAAGCTATTATGAAATACTTATCTTAAGGAATCCTTCCTATATATCTATAATCCTATGAGTAAACATTAATATAAATCCATCTTGTCTGATATCAGACTTTACTCTCGTCTCGTCCAACAATGACAATTGCTCATTGCAGTTACATTTTGTTAACTCATGGTTATAATCAGAATGCTGCTGAGTTATATGTAGATGACTGCTGGGTTATATTCAGATAACTATTGAGTTATCTTCAGGTATACATGTTAGATTCATAACGCTCATGAGATTTATTCAGGCTCCTGAATTCTATTCAGATATAGCTCCTGAGTTCTATTCAGATAGCTCATGAATTCTATTCAGAATTACCAGTTGCTGGTGATCTGCACTTTAAAAAGTAAAGTTTATGTTTGCAGACTATAATTTTTTTTCGGAAATCTCTTTTTCTATCTTAAATTGGCTACTTCTTTGTTTTCTGCACGTGTTTATAATATAACACCTTGTTACACACAAAAATAACACAGCACTTAACATTGCATCTTTCTGTTTTCAATTGATCTCATGAAATCGGTGGCGGTAAACATCAAAGGCGGATTGTTTTATTAAAAGCACATTACCTGTAATAACTAGCTGCAGAACGTGTCTTATATGACGTCAATAGCGAATAAATTGATGATTATACTAATTGGTGATTGGGGTGCTACTAACTGCATCTTATCTAAAGATACCGTGTAATATGAAATAAACTACTACCTTTTGTTAGAATTAACTATTAAGATAACGAATTGCTGATAAATCACTGCATTAGAATAAAAAAGAAAAAAAAGAAATACAAATAAAAAGTCGTCTAGAAAATTAACTTTGTCTATTAACAGAAAAAAAGAGAAAATGATTAGTTTTTTTTCTCCTGTTGGTCTACAAATCATATCCTTATCTTTATTTTTGATTTTTTTCTTGTTTTGTGAAATTCTATAAGCTGCCGCTTTAAAAATGCTAATATACCAGTATATCCTGTTCGTTGTGGACCTGCTTTAAGATCATGGATCTTATCTACCATCAGATAATGTTATTAACTTATGTTAAATACAGATGTGACGTCACCCTTCGATCTTTGCGGACCAATATCCAATAAATTGGTACATGTACTGGCCATGAGTCCAATATTAAGACCAACATTGAGACCAATAATGGTCTATTGGCTTGTTGTCAATAACAAGTCTTATGACAAGGTGCAATGAAATAGTGCAAGATTGCAAACAAGATCAAGTGATTTATCAGCGAGCTGTTTTTGTTAATCTGTATTTTAAGTTGGTTAGTTGGATCATGATCCTATACTTTTTTTTCAATATATATCCAACCATCACTGCAACATGTAGAAAAAAAAAAGATATATTTGAAGAAGGATTTTTGCCATAGTATCCATTATGGAAGCCGATAGCGGCCATTTGTTAACCGCGACTTGGCGCCCTCTAATTTCAAAGTCGAAAACTCGACAAAAGTCGCCGGATTTCAAAGTCGCCAACTCGACAAGTCGCCGGAAATTCAAAGCCGCCAACTCGACAACTCGACAAAACGAAAAAAACAGCTGGTCAAGTCGCGGATGGCTGGTCGCCAACTCGACAGATTTTTTTCGGCGACTTGCCGAGTTGGCGTTTTAGCGACTTTAAAATCCAACTCACCAAGTCGCCAACTGGCCGAATTTCAAAGTCGCCAACTCGACAAGTCGCCGGATTTCAAGGTCGCCAACTCACCAATTCGAAAGTAGCCAACTCTACAAGTCGCGGATGGTGGGGCAACAACTCGACAACTCGCAAGTCGCCAACTCGACAAGTCGCCATAAAAATCTGTTGAGTTGGCGACTCGCCATCAGCGAGTTGTCGCGCTGTTTTGTCGTGTTGTCGAGTTGGCGACTTTGAATTTCCGGTGACTTGTCGAGTTGGCGACTTGTCTAGTTGGCGAATTAGAAATCCGGCGACTTGGCGACTTTGAGACATTGAAATAAGAGGATGGCCGCTATCGGCTTCCATAATCCATAGATGCGAAACGCATTCGAGCAAGGGCTATGTTGTCCACAGTGGTAATACTCTATGAATGTTGTTTCTGGTTCAGATACAGTCCTGTAATTTTGAGCCTACTTGTTTGAATTTTTTAGATGGGATAGTGAGATATCCTTATAGTATATAGATATGCACTTGATTTTAGTATTTTCAAAGCTCGTCTTTGATGCCAAAGTAATTCCTAAGCTGCCTACATTAGATTAGCCAAACAGGACACCTGAAAAGTCTGAGGCATAAGGAATTATGTAATCAAGATAGAAAATGAAAGAAATAGTAGATATAAAACGTTTGTTATGTAATTTGTTTAGTAAACAATGTTATAATAATATATATTTTCTATTGACTTCTATTGCCAAGTATTAATAAACACCAGAGTTCGAATTGATGCGAATAAATACAAACCACAAAGACAAAGGACTATAAATATAATACTACTTCTGTTTTTATTTACCATTTGTCTACGTCATCGGGATGACGTGTACAGCACGTGATGTATATAAACATGGTCGACGTCTGTTTCTAGCTTGTCTGAATCCTTCAAGGCATTTAGGGGTGAAAAAAACACTTTGACGGTGTTTTGTTTGATTTTGTATAGTAAGAACGCGCGTTTTTCTCACATGTTGTATCAGGCATATTGATTATACTTGTTACAAGGTCACCTGAATGATGGGTGATAATGGCAGGCTAGGCTGAAACTTTGCTACAACCCTGCAAGAATAGAACAGAGGCTACATATAATTACATGAATGTTGTATTTTTTAAATGCTCAAATACACGCACAATTTCATTAATATCACACCAAAGCGGGTTCACAAACAAATTTTGACTCGTACATTTAGTATTTAGTAAATCAAGTTTAAAGTATTAGCCTATATCATAAGCAGCATCCAGTTTGATTTCATTAGAATGTTTTTGAAATCAGATTTCTAACTATGCCTTTATTTAAATTGTCCACCTTTAACTTTCCGATATTATGCGGCTTTTATTTGACCCCGATTATTTGCCGAACGCAAAATGGGAGGTTTTCTGTTTCCGAACCGTAGGCCCTAATGGTTTGGCAATTTAACAAGAGCTAGCTTAATAGGGCCTACCGACTTTTGGCCAAGTGGAATCGCGGTTAATATCTTTCACCCAGTGTTCTCTCGACCTCTCTTAATAAAAAGGCAAACTGTGAAATTTTGTAAAATTTTGCAATCTTTTGTATTTTGCTTGAAGTTGAAAGTATTATATCACAGCATCTAGTTTGATGTAGTGTAAAGTGCTTTAAATCAGATTTCTAACTATGCCTTTATTAAAGTTGCCATCATTTAACTTTCCGAGATATGCATAATTGAAAATAGGTGATTTTAAATATTGATACAGACATGCGACTTCTAATTAAATTAGAGAAAAAATTACAATGTGTAAATTAACATCTATAAATCAATACATGTATATGAAATAATATGAAAAAGATTTGTGAAAAAGGTAGAAAGAAAAATGCTATTAATCAGACCGGATAAAAGGTATATTGTAACTAATTTGTATCCTCTGCTAAAATTTGTATAGATGATGATCATACCGAGTTTCATTAAAATTGGATAAAAACTGTATACATTACAGTGTTCAAACAAGGGCAATATCACAAATACCGTTCATAAAAAAAATGACATCGAATGAAAACTGCCAGCTTTAGCATTTACCACATTAGTAAAGCCTTTTATTTGCCAAAAGTTTTCCGTGGCCAGACTAATAGGTCTATCCCACTGTATGCTTTAGCTAGTATCCAAGGCTGTATTTATTCTTACTCTCCAGGCTAGCAGACGCGAAATCTGTAATTAATAAAAAAAAATACTGACAGCACCTGGTGAACAGAATTTAGCAATGAACAACGAATGTCTGTCGGTAAAACTGTTATTTTATGAGTTGTAGGAAATATCCTTTACTGTAGTATTTCCTACCAAGTAATTATACTGTAGTATGATTTTTTTGATAATCTTTACTGTATCAGACATTCTGTTAAGGTTTCTCGTCATTCAGATTTTTGAATGTTATGTCAAATTATCATTAGGTTTCAGTTAGTCAGTAGTTGTTATTAGTCGAAGGTATAATCGTAGTTTTGGAAGCTGAAACATGCATTCAGATTTTCTAACCACAGTAAAATACCATTGTTTAAAACATAAAGATAATTCACCGATAGTTGAACTCAAATTTACAAAGAAGTAATATGTAAGGGTGATTTCAGAACGACAGGAGAGTCAAAGTATTAGCAGTGCCAGCAATTTCCTAATGTACGAATTTATTCGCTGATTATTGCCTATCAACAAGATGTACCAAAAAAAAAAAAAAAAGGTGGGGCCTATAACAATGGAAGGTTTTGTTCGTTTGGGGAAGTATATCATGGTTGCTACGGTGCCTCAAAACTACTGGCCCAAATGACAAAGTGCAGGCCCAAATATTTTCCATTAATTTCATCCTTCTTGTCACAGTGTTGTCAATCAATTTTAGAAAGATGACTAAAAAAAATTAATAAGCGGCAAACATGAGTTACCCCCATCCCCCCCTCCACTCGGCGATGGAAATTTTTGAAAATCCACATTGCTGAAAGTGGCCTCTGGGCTGATCTGAGCATATTTTTATGCATTTTTGAGATTAATTTCAGATTTTCTTACTCACTCTCTGACACATTTCATACTTACGTTCATTTGTGTCATGTTCATTATCAGAGAGACACTGTAATGGTGAATAATTCAGTTTTTAGGTTTCATGTCCAAATTTCAAGATTTACGAGGTTGTATTTTTATAAATACCGCGGAAGGGGATTATGATATTACGAATCGTAATCATACATGTCTTATCTACCGATTTCGTCGGGTTTCTACCGCTTTTGCATGCTGTCTCCCGATCTACCGCCGGGAGACTCAAATCTACCGATTTTTTTTCCTTTTCGTAACCATGATTTTCACGGTGCCTTCCGTTTTCAATGTCAAAATTCTTTACCATAAGTCAATAAAATATTCTTTACTTGAATTTTAATTTCCCGCGACACGCGTTAATCTCACCTCGTAATAATATCATCATTGTCTGATTAAGATGATAATTTGATCCATTTGTCACCCGATAATGTTTTTATAACAACATTCGGTACACTCTACTTTCGCTTTTATTATTAATTTTACGGTAGCCTTAATTCTACTATTAACGAAATTTTGAAGTCTTCACGATATTTTATGATAATCGTCAATTTTGTGTGATATATAAATAGCATAGACATCGTTCAAAATTTTTTTTTTTGTATTATCGGTAGATTTTCATGGGTGATTTAAAGGTTAAAGTTAATATTATCTCAACTTCGTTTCTTAAAATCGTTTTATAATTTGACTGTAGCATGTAAACAACTATTTATTGCCTGCATAACAGGCTACATTCGAACTCACGCCACACCATCCAGGGCCGAGTTTCACACACCATCCATGACATTCGTTCCGACCAGATCGTGCGATTTCTCAAGCCACTACCAAACCAACAGTTTTCTAAATCATCCAATTGATTCTAAATCCACTACCAACGACCACGAAAGTGCAACTACCTAGTTTGCGATATCAGCAATTGCTGGAAGCAAACGTTATAACTCGTCAATTACCACCACCACGGCTACATTCGATATCAAAATGTCAAGATGGAAGCTGCGAATTCGCTTCAGAAAAATTACTTTACCTTTCATTCCGTGCAATTAATGATGGAGAGAAGTCATGAATTACAATTACAAAAAAGGAACATTTAATTTACGATCACCGCTTTAGAGCATAATTTACTCCGTGCAATAACTGATTTATTTTTATGTCAAATATTTTGGACAAAAAAGAGCCCGCAGCAGAAGAACATTAGACAACGATTCACGACATTTCCTTTACGACATATTTGATAAAAAAAAAAAAAAAAAAAAATACGTCGAATTGCAATACCTGTCTCATTATCAACGACACGATCTGCGATCATGGTTTTGTAAGATCTTGAAGTTTCGAAATGCGTAGAAAAAACACAAATACGAATTATTAACATCTTTTTAAATATGGTTGATTCTTAGTATTATTACGACCCCACGACTGCTGTATTTACTAACTTCACTATCACGGTACAGTACCTAGAGAATTTGGGACGGGACAACCAGAGTCTACGATAACAATCCAGTAATAATTTACGTTTCTGGTTGTTCTGGACTAAGCCTTTATCACCCAGATCTACTTTGTCTCTTCCTCGTCATAGACAAGCGAAGTCTGGATATCAGAGACTATTCCGTCTAGTTAATCTAGGTGAAAGTGGTTGTAAAAACAATATATAATTGAAATTACGAAAGCACAGGGGGAGGAGAAGATTCAGTACCACCAATAACAGTTATGTGCAAAAAAATAGTGAATAAGAGGAAAAAAAAAAAAAAAAAAAATTTCTGAAACTGATTGATACATTGCAATTTATGAAAACCTGTAACCAGCATCTGCTTAAATACAAATCTAAAATAAGAGGAAAATAATGATTATACTATTATAGGTTTTAGTCTGCCCTGGGTACATTGTTTACCATGGCTCTTTACGGGAGAGGAGAACATATTTTTTTTAAAATTCTTCGTAGGTGATGATTATAAAATGACGATAATATAAATTTTAGCAGATCTGTAGGGCACTCGCCCACACGTTTTTTTTTTGGACCAGTAAGTACTGGTCTTGACAGAACTTCTGGTCGTCTGGACACGAAACTGTTCGCATTTGGCGACCAGGCGACCGTCCATTTCAGACACTGTTGCTATCGGCTGAATAAAGTCATGTATGCAATACATGAAAATATTTATTTGAGTATTTCTGTGTTATATGACATGATCGCCTCAAATACGGATTGTAAATAAACATGTTATATGACGATGACAAGTGTTTATTTATATATTTACATTTACATTTATATATATATATATATATCAATCGTTATTTACGTTAACAGATACAAATTGCATTAAGGGATGTTATCACCTATATTTCATTTTGCATAAGTTAAAACATAGCTTACAAATGCAAACACTCTACTTTGAATATCATTTATTTTCCTACGTTTGTCTTTAAAGTGTTGCAGACCACAAGAGCGTATATATAAAAAGGCAGCAAGTCAACTTTGGTCCCGTGTACAACTTTACTGTGCAAGCTAATGATGATGATCAGGAACCAATGAGATTTCCCTCTTTACAGTGTATGGCGTTGCCGGTCTTCACACAAATCGGCATCGAGGGGAAATGACAACTCGCCTGTAATGTTAGACTGAAAGATTACTTGCTAAAATATGACGATATATAAGATGTATTTTTTCTTTTCTTTTTTCTATTAGAAAAGAAAGGGTGGATCAGAAATAAAAGAGCGAAATATTTGTAAGTCTGAAAATTGCGTTCACCTATTATCAAACTGTGACCCTCTCAGCACGACATTGAATTAGAATACAATACACCCTTTATCTCTGTTAGTAGCATAACTTCACGCTAAAAAACGACACTGGCTCACTGAGGTATCTTTCTTTGCAACCCGATCGTTTGTTTGTCTCAAGAACATTGTTAAGAAATAGGCGCCATTTTGGTGTTTTGTTTTATCGTGTACTAGAAGTCCGAAACTCGCTGACTATAAATTGTTCAGAATGATGTCGACTTTTGGGAGAGTCGGAACTGCTAGTCACTAAATGATTGGAATATTTCTGACATTTCAAAATATATTAAATCCATCAACATTTATCCCATGCTCTTGGAATTACGGCTAAGTGAAGGTTATCATACTTTTATTGATAATCTCTGATGTAAAAGAATTGATCCGTAGCTTTTCTATGTTTTACTATAATAGGCCTAATGACACACTTCAAATTAAAAATTATTTATGGTCTTTGATTAAAGTGAGATGATTCCATCTTTATATTTTCAGTATTGACAATGATCAGCAAGTTTCGGACTATGGTTGTATAGGCTATATGGGAAACACTCAGGCTATTTCAGACCAGATGTCTATTTCGACATAGACAGGAGTATCGACATAGTTGATATGTAAGGCAGATGTAATAGAATAATATTAGTTAACATAATCAGTATTATTATCATGTTTGACCACACACTGTTGTATTTTTACATCCCCACGCCCTAAGCCTACTCTTTGTATTCCATAGAATTAATTTTTATATACGTATCTTGAGAACCGGTTTTCAGATTAGGATTGGTACAATCTCGAAACCCGTCATGTTTAACTTGGTGTTCGTTATGTCAACGTTATGAGCATGAGAAGCCTATTAAAAGCTGAACGATGTGAAGATTTACCTCCCCTTAATTAATGGTATTCATGCATATATGCCGGACTGGGATTTAAGAACAACATGCACCTAGTCTTGGTTCGAAGGAACATAGCCAATGAGTTAGTATAGACATAATAGAATTTCTATTTCTAGTATTTTCACTTTGTACATTTTGAGAACTGGTGCATATGCATCACCGCCAACATCATTACCAATGAAATATACATATATTTCTTTTGTATTCGACAGATCGATGCATTCCTCATGCGATATTTAGTACTAGTATATCACTTATACAATCTTTCCCCCATTGTTCGTCGAAGCAATGACATATGTAACATGAAAGTAGTAAAATCGAAACTAGACGTTTAAATACTATTTCTTAATTAATAAGAACGGTTTTAATTATCGACATCTTCTAACTTTATTAACACGACCGCTCGTCTACAATTGATTAGATTGTATTCAGGTAATGTACTCTATTTAAGAAACTACGAAAAAGGTTGAAATCCGTCCAAAAGCTTTAGTTGAAACCCCTCATTGAATTTTGCTCACTACGAAAGCAGTATTTATATCATTAGGCGTTGTAGCCAAGAAATATATCAGCTGGCAACCCATCTATTTCGCCAAACGCAAAATTTAGTATTTACATGTATTAAAGGGGCACAATCTTGATTTTTAGGGGTCGTTTTGGGCCTTTGTTACATTCAAACAGTCCTCAGAAATACTCAAGCTCTAAGAAAATTGCAAAATACCTTGAAATATACCTCAAACAAAAAATTTCACTTTTTATTTTTTTTTCTGTGCTGTACGCGGCTGGTCTCCAGTCAGTCTGAAAATTGTGTGACCTGTTGACAAAGTCTACAATTGTTATTACTTTCTTTTGGTTTTGTCTGTGTGGGCCTGCGCAGTAGTCTATTTATAACTCTTTGAATATCAAGACGTACCGTTTTTACGGGACGTTCGTAATATCTTAAGACATTATGATTTTCAAACACGGATAATTATGGATACACATGGATTTGAAGGCACAAATTTAAAAGGCAAGCTCTGTAAACTATTTCTGATTAGCTAAGACAAAAGATTTTATGTGTTTGAGACTGTCGGATGATTGTCCGAAACAAATCAAGACTGTGCCCCTTTAAGGTTTGCCGAAAAACACATTGCATTTAGAAATATCAGCCTTTTTAAGTCATTTTTCCACCTAAAGAGAACTATTTGATATAAAGAAAGAATGTTC
Organism: Nipponacmea schrenckii; assembly: GCA_030562195.1. Taxonomy (NCBI): domain Eukaryota; kingdom Metazoa; phylum Mollusca; class Gastropoda; family Lottiidae; genus Nipponacmea; species Nipponacmea schrenckii. The sequence goes on from CM060201.1 coordinate 15,774,755, forward strand.
ACTTAATTCTTGAAATAAATAAACGGAAATCCCACATCATTTAAAATGATTTGAATAAATTGTTGAACTAAGACATGAAACAACGTGCACTCGAATCATGTTTATTGAATTTCAATCAAATTTATTTTCGTTTTGGTGAAATTCTATTGTTTTGTATACGTGTGTAGCCGATTGATAAGTTTTGATAACTTCAGAACACACTATTATCTTGAATTAGTCGAAGTTTAGCTCGTACAAGAAAAATTCTTCAGGATTACTATTTCCTTTTCGCGATTTATTTTTGTACGAAACCAACCCCAAGAGATAATGCAGAGCAGACGTTTAAAGTACTAAGTTGTGATCAACCAGTCTGAGAGATCAATTGTATACAATAGAAGTGACCGGATAATCTAATGTACGCCACGTGACCGTGATGTTGCTGCTAATTTCGTTATTCTGTTATCAATTAAATTTCCAATTTGCAGAAAAAATTGGTTAACGCCATTTATAAAATGAACATAGGAGAGAAATAAAAGGTGAAATTGGGCCAGATGAAAACAAACACATTGAATAGACACGAACTGATACAAAATAGACAGGGCGTAAAACACAATAGCCATGAAGCGAAACACAATGGACATGAAGTACAACACAATAGCCATAAATTGAAACACAATAGAAATGAATTGAAACACAATATAAATGAATTGAAACACAATATAAATGAATTGAAACACAATAGAAATGAATTGCACTAATAGACACAGTGATAATAGCTGTCATAGAATGAAAACATGATATAGACATTCATGAAGCGCAATAGAGAGAAAGGGAAACACAATGGGCATGAAGTAACACAATAGACATGAAGTAACACAATAGACGTGAAGTGAGACACAAAAGACATAAAGTGAAACACAAAAGACATGAGGAGAAACACAACATGAAGTGATCATATAAAAAAAAAACCAAAACATGCATTAAACACACAAGACTCTCAATAAAACACAATGGAAATGAAGTAAAACACGATAGACATGAAGTGAATAACAAAAATTGTGAAGTAGACATAAAGTTAAACACATTATACATAAAGTGAAACACAATAGACATGATGTGAAAAAAATTTAAACATGTAGTGAAAAACAATAAACACGAAGTGAAACACAATAGACATGGTGTCAAACCCAATAGACCTGAAGTGAAACACAATAGACCTAAATGAAACAATAAACATGAAATTGAAACACATTAGACCTGATGTGAGAACAATTACATAGAAATAAAACAAAGAGATTCTATAAACTTATAAAAGTACACAGATTATGAATTAGATGTCATGACGAAAATCCCTACACGTTGGCTTATTTTCGTATAAATGGTGATAATGAAAATAAAAACCTCATCTCAGAAATTGTCGACCATTCCTCCACATAAAGCATCAAATTTTTTTTACACCGAACGTTAGTTTTTTTCCCTAAGTGAAACCCAGTTTTTATACGCTCACATGATTATGTGGACGTATATTGTCGCAGCCCCTTTCCGCGGGACCGTCGGTCCGTCAACATTTGTTGTAGACACTATAAAGGCTACAATTTTCTAAGGATTTTAATGAAACTTCGTGGGAGCACTGGAATTTATAAGATGGCTGTCAAGTTTCATTTTGATGATATCTCGATGAACCCTTTTTAGTTATCGCCTCTGGTTCTATATTTGATGTAGACACAATAAAAGCAACAAAATTCATCAAAATTTTCATTGTGAATACAATAGAAGCTATAGTTTTCAAAGGTTTTTAAAGAAACTGGGTGTGAGCATTGGAATTGATAAGTTGATTTGACGATTTTTAAATAAACGGTTTTTGAGTTATTGCCCTTGACTTTGTACAATTTCGTCAAAATTTTATTGTGGGTGCAATAGCATCTACAATTTTCAATGGATTTTGATGAAACTTGTTGTGAGGATTAGAATTGACACGACGGTAGTAGTCAAGTTCGAATTTGAAGATTTTTGTCAAAATTTAATGGTGGTTGCAGTAAAAGCTACGATTTTCAATGGATTTTGATGAAACTAAGTATGAGTATTGAAATTGGTAAGACAGAGGTCAAGTTTGAATTTGACTTTGAGCATTGGAATTGGTAGGACTTACCAATGAATGTTTTTTGAGTTATTTCCCAATTTATTATTCAAATTCAATGCTGCCAGTGGGCGTATATTACCTTGCCTGGCAAGCTATCGTTTAATAATTAGATACCCATATCCCTTTGATATACAGGCATTTTCTTTTCATATCTTAACCTGACACGTCATCAATACCGTCATCGCTGTCATTCAAATGATTTATAACTTCTAAAAGTTTATTATTTTTCAGATAATCTTTACTCTAATGAGAATCGGAAATAAAACACCAGATTTGAATAAAAATCCTATAGATTTGATCTAGAAATTGGTTATAGTCGTCATCATATTTAAGCAGTTTTCTATTAATTTCAATGGAAAATTTCATTTTCTTATGGTTATAAGATAAAGTCCGTTATTTTTTTTAAAATAATTTTGCAGGAATATTGTAGACTTTTATATAGATATTTCAAAATATATCACATGAACATACTCACACTTTAACTTTGTCCATCTAAATGTAACAATTTACATACTTTAGCTTGGAGTATACAAAATAACACAATAAAAAGACAATACAAATATTATTGTGAGCTCTATGCTTCTAAATAAGCGAAAATGGAAAAGGATCAATGTCAAATCTAGTGGTATTAACAAATACAGAGTAACAATTCAAAATATTGTTGATAGTTTTAAATAATGTGCATTTTAATCATTTGAAGTGTGAGAATGAACACGTGAAGTTTGCATATTTATTAACATTTTTTCAGTCACACGATTAAATGCAAAAGGAAAATATTTCTAGACTAAAAAAATAAAGCAAGGGCATTTATTAATAAGTAGGAAATAAGTAAAGAATTGAAATATATGTATGTTTTATTTGTTTCATTTTAATATTTCAAAAGCAGAAATCATTATGGATTCAATTATGGATATACTTTAAATTAAACAACGGAATATACCTTCTAATTTACTATCTCATTTCACCTGATGATTACAATGTAAATTGTTGAAATGGTGTGTAGAATAAAACTTATTTTGTCTTATTTGATCCCGTCCCGAAATGTCACTTTAGGATTATACACGATACAATTCTTTACCTGAACTTGGATAAGTTTCTAATGAATCAATCAGCACCAAAACGAAAAGTTTAAATTAGTGGTGTATAGACTAGGGTCTAGAGAACCAATAACACACTGTATGACGGTATTCTATACACCATAGTGGTTCCTGGAACACTGTGCCAATAACTGATTCTACTATGCGTGAAAGTGGCGAAGTCTGCTACAGTCTTTCCTCTGCTTTACAGTTTACCATTCTACAGCAATACTTGGAATATTCCTTTACCTGTGTTTTCTACCTGGGATACTCTCGTTTAGGTTCTGACTGGTATTTTATATTTTTAGCGAAATAACTAACAAGTGGCCAAAATATTTTAAAAGTGTTTTTAGTGTTTTGTTTAAATTTCAGTGTGGATTACAAAAAAGTGTTCGGAATACTAGTACTAGTTCAGTGAAATAAATACGAAAAGTTACCTTTTATAAATTAGCTAGCGTATCGTGTCAATATCTTATAACAAAAAGAAATGGAGAATTTCTTCAAAATGTTTATAATTCAAAATGGAGATATTTGACGAAGGATATCTGGATTTCGTGTGTTATTGGAAGATTGATTTAACAACATGGAATATCCTTAGTAAATAAGGATTTTTTCAGATAGTAGGTAGGTTCGCGCTTTCAACATGGAAAAGCCCCCATCACTTGATGCTAGGAGTGCCCCAGTGGCTGTGGAAACTTTGGTTCCGAATGATTCGAAAGTAGTTAAAAGGCGGGAAAGGTCACGTGGAAGATTTCGAAGGAAAAGACATTCCAAGACTCAGTCTGTTCCTGATTTGGACTCAAAGCTCAGCCAGGAGGGAACGGATCCTTTTATTGATAGCAAACTGGCAGGAAATGACGACAAATATCATTCCATGCCGCGTAAATCACGATCAAGAAGTGGATCGAAGAGTCGATTTTCCGGATTGTTTAAAAGAAAGAGTCGGTCGACGAGTGCTGTTCGGAGTCGGTCAGAAACAGATGTGCGGAACGATGAACTAAAGAGTGCTAGTGACCTACAAGCTGAGGCTCCCAAGCTTCAGGGAATTATGAAAAATAAAAATGACAATTCCTCGCGTAGTGCAGGCGACATTAATAAAGTGACTGCCTATTCGGGCGACTTTGTATCCTACGTTCGTTACAGTCCAACTAAACAACCTCGCAGTCGGTTAAAGCGAATGACCGTAAAGGACGCAATTGAAGAACGACGTTCGATGTTTTCAACGATAGCATCTTTAAAACAACAAGTCGACCAAAATAATACATTATCAACGTCACTTCCTGATGTAAGCAATTTTGACTCTATTGACGATAACGCCATCATACAACCAGCCGGAGATGACGTGGACAGTGTTCCCGTTTCTAACAAAAAGAGTTTCACTTTACCAAGATCCAAGAAACAAAAAAATATTCAATCATTAAACACCCCTGAAAATCAATTTGAAGATCGAACTTTATTGATCCATTGTGATATAAACGGTAATGGAGGATATTCCCCTTCCGATGGCCCTTCTACTCCCAGCCGGGTGGAAATTATCAGTAATGGTGACTCTCAAGATACGAAAAAAGACAACAGTGGCGAATCGGACGATAATTCTGAAATATTCTTTGAATGCAACGACTCTCTCCCAGAAAATAAATCCGGAAAATCCAAACCAGAACAAACAAATGTGCCAGAACAATCCGAGCTAACCGTGAAGGATCCAACTTCCGCTTATAAGAGTCCGGATGGCAACGTCCAAAAACACCGTGATGAATCTCGCTCAAGGTTTTTAGAACTCAGCCGAAAAATGTCAGTAGTGCCGACTACTAACAATACACATATAGACAATGTTATAGCCAATACATATCTAGGACGCAAGGAAAGTTTAGCAAACAGTCGCGATAACTCACCTATGGCCAGGTCCTCAGAAAAGTTGCGATCCAACTTAGCAATAAACCATACAAAGCGTGATATCAGCGACTCCAAAGACTCTATTAACACTCTCCAAAACAAGCCGTCATCCAGAGCGTCCACACTTCCTCGGATGCAGGTTGAACCTCTCGAGGTGATAATGGGTAAAGCCACAAAACAGTCCTCAAAAGAAGAGCTTCAGCCATTGAACCTCCAAGATTTAATCTCATCTGCCCAGTCCCTAAACTTTTCTCTCATTTATCAACCAATGCTGAATTTCAATAAACCCAATCTAGAAGATAGGGGAGCAATCCATCCTACTGAGGTTTTGCAGGAAGCTCAAATTCCAAAACTTGCAAAAGAAGAAGATCCCCTGTCTGACACAGATATCGATCAACCTTCCAAGTCCAAAAAACCAAACCATAAAAAAGGCATATTTTTTAAAAGAAAGAATAATGATAAAATTCTTAAAGCTGCAAAGAAAACAGATAAAGAGTCCAAAAGGATTACCGAAGAAGCCAAACTTGCTGAAAAAGAAGCAAAGAAAGCAATGAAAGAGGCAAAACATGCACAGAAAGGAGCGAAATTAGCAGAAAAAGAAGTAGCTAAGGCAAAGGCGGAGGCGAACCTTGCTTTGAAAGATGCAAAAGAAGCAGATAGAGAGGCAAAACAGGCGGAAGTAGAAGCCACTCATGCCAAGCTTGAAGCCTATGAGGCGGATTATGAAGCAAAGATGAATGAACAGGAGACAAAGAAAGCCAAGCGAGAGGCACGGAAAGCAGAAAAAGATGCCAAAAAGGCCGAGAAGGGGGCAAAGAAGGCTGCAAAAGAGGCAAAGCAAGCTGAAAAAGAGTCTCAAAACGCAACTAAAGAGGCCAAGCAAGCGGAAAAAGATGCCAAAGAAGCCAAAAGGGAGGCGAGAATTGCTGAAAAGGAAGCAAGAAAAGCTGCAAAAGAGGCCGAAAGAAAGGAGAAAAATAGGCTCAAAAGAGAAAAAAGCTCTAAGAGTAAGAAAGACAAAGCCAGGGCTAGACAAGAAGACCCTGTTGTGGATAAACCACCCGAAAATGAACCAGACCTCCAAAAAGAAGTACTTAAATTTGAGCAGAGTGCTCAAGATAATTCTTCTTCTTCGAAAACAATACCACAAGATTTGGAACCATTCGTAAAAATTGAACAGGAGTCTCTTTCCGAGGTGATAAGACAAAATGAAGAGGGTACATCAACCTTAATACCAATTGATCCAAAAGATATTATATCAAACAATGTAGACCTAAATACCACTTTAACGTACAAACCACCAGACTCCGAAGAAAACAAACTTCATCTACAAATACCCAAACGAACAGAACGCTCTTTGAGTGACGGTGAGGTCAAGAGACAGCGAGAATCGCCAAGATTATTCAAACGAAGCAGCTCTGCCAACAGTGGACTACCCCCGCCATTAGCAGAGTCAAAATTAGAACATAAAAATGTTCCACAAATGGGAACGAGTGTTCAACAGCGGTACAGACGTACCTTCAGCAACAAGAGTAACGAGAAACTGAAGCTTCAAGACGGAGTTTCTTTGCTTGATCCTAATTCCAGCAGTATTGAATTATCACCTTCCATTGAAAACAGCGATATGACAAAATCGAGCTCTCCGGATGAAGGCATCGATATGAAGACGCATGACGATGAGGATATCAGCTTGGATAGTGGAGTTCTTAGCAGAGAAACCTCCAAAAAGACTAAGAATAATTTGAATCGACCACGTATACACTCACAACGTTCCTTCCGTAGCAAGAAAGAAAAGCAGAGGGAGGGAAGCTCGGAACCAAAGAGTGTTGAGATCAGCACCCAGACCAGTGAGGAAGACCTTAAACTTGCTTACAAACTTTATATTAAAGCTAAAAAGAAACAAAAGAAAGAGAGAGAGATGGCTAAAAGAAGAGAATCCTTTGCCAGAGTGGTTGAAAAACCAAAGGAAGAATCAAGTCTCCAAAGACAAGCTGCAGAAGTTTCAGAAACATTAGAAATAAAAACTTCTTTGCCCCTACCGGAAATACGTGTTGCTGACGAAGAAGGCACAAATGAACCTGGTGTGGCTGTCCAAGACACAACTTTCATATCAGATGTACCAGAAGAGGCAACTGGGCCAGAAGAACAACATGGTAATGAGGAACCCACGGAGGATATACCAACAGAAACGACAGGCAAAGGAAAGATAAAGAAGAAAAAGAAGGACAAGAAGAAGGACAAAAAGAAAAGCAAGAAAAAATCTGGGTCCATATTTTCTCGTCGATTCTCCAAAAAGGGAGTCAAAACCGAGGACAAAGAGCCCGAACTAGACGATCTTGATAAATCCATAGATCCAAGTATCCCTCTTATTGATGATGAAACTTTCATTTTTATCGAAAATGAAATCAATCTCAGCAAACTTGCTGAAATTAAAGAAACTGATATTTTAGACGACGATATCGTGGAACCGGATGAGAAAATCGATCTTCCAAAAAAGCATTTAAGATTTGATACGATAAACTTACAACCCATTCAGGGTGAGGAACCGTTACCACCTATATCAAAATTCGGACGACTTTCTCGCCGACGGGACAGTACCATTCGCGAAAAGCGTAAAAAGTGTTTGAACGCTTTTAAAAAGTTTGTAGCTTTCTTGTTTTCTCATATAGGATTGTGCTCTTTAGTTGTTGCGTACACCATCATGGGTGGATTTGTGTTCAAGGCAATTGAGGGGCCTTATGAATCCTCAGTGAAAAGTGGCATACGAGAGGAACGGTCCAAACTGGTGGGAAAACTCATGCAACATGCGTTCGAATTGACTATGAGTAAAATGGGTCGAATGAATTTTACTAATGCCGTGGATCTAGAACTGCACAAATTTCAAGTAAAAATTCATAGAGAGACTAAAGATAATGGTTGGGATGGAAATGACGACAAGGATACGCCGGATGCGCAGTGGTCATTTGCTAGTGCTTTGTTATACGCCATTACGGTTATGACAACGATTGGTAAGTACTAGCTTTCTTGGTATATGTCTACATTTTTTTCAGATCCACATATCGTTAAACCAGTATTACCTTTTTGTGTTGTGGTCTGTATTTTGAGTTCCATTTCGTTATTTTGTTCAACCAGTGCCTAAAGTACACTAAGTCGTGAGAGAATGTTTGAATTTAGGGCACCATCCTCCTTAACCAATCGATGTTTTCAATAGGTATAGTGGACATTTTTTGAAAGCATCTCTTTGCACGACTTTTTGTTATCATCAAAAAGCTTGGCACCTCCCTAATATTTTTGCTGGACCCCCAATGCTAATAGTTTGGTCAGGAATTTAAATCCGCCCTACCTAGTTATTCAATGAACCTATTTAGAATCAAGATGTTAAGATAGAGTTGTCAGATGGTAGACGAATTGTTCACGTGTTTTACCACTTTAACTAGGCATTTGAAATTAGTTGAAAACTAATCTTTGTCAATTTACTCTTCAATACAATTAACACAGCTAAATACATCTGTCTTCTAATCTATCATAGACCCATGTATCTACTGATAGTAGGACTGAACTGACGACTGGTCACTAACCCAAATTTATATCAGATTGTCTGTTTATCGGAATTCAATTTTTTTATTTTTTTTTTACTATTTAACTTAATTCCAATCAGACTGACCGACAGGTAACCAATTTTCATTTTGTGACGTTCAGTAAATGTTTTAAGTCTGGAATAAGCAGAGTACGGTGCCCTGTGTGGTGTTATATACGGTGTGGCTTTTATCAATTGGCTACAGAAGGAAATAGTAGAAGCAAAATAAGTTCGCTTGCTCTATTTTCGACTGGTGGATTACTCCACACCATTCACCGGAACTTGTCTATTCGAATATTTCTTTATAAAGTTCTCACAGCAATGCCTAAGAGGTTATAATAACATTTTATATCTTAAACATGCTGATTGTCATACACGATAAATTAATACATAATTTTCTAAACCAGAAGTGGAATGTTAATTGAGCTATCATTAGTTCAAAATCAGAGACCATCCAGTTGTCCATTGGATTTTATTTACTGAGTTAAACACTGATTGCTGATGATTGGTTTAATCATGGGCACGATATAAACTTAAAGTCACAGCTTGTTTAGAAGTACTTGTATATTTTTCTCCTTGAACTTTTTGTTAGGATTGAAGATCCGAAGTTTTAGTGCTTATTTGTATATATCTGCTTCCGAAATCTCAAACGGAAAATAAACCTTTCGCTTGAAATTATGAGCAATTTATACCATTGGTACCGGAATGTCACGATTGCCCCGATCAACCTCAAGGTCCATACTAAATCCTTGTGTTATTGATTGAATTAGTTCCTTCTTAATGAGTTTCGTTTTCACAAACGAAGTGATTCAACGAGGCTCTTTACGCGTACAAATAGTTTGTCATACGAGTGTAACATTTCGAACTGAATAATAGTGTATATTGAAAACATTCGGCGGTTAAAGGCACTTGCTATACCTAATGGTATACTGATATTATCCATTTATGAATTTTTATCAACATGTTGAATTCATATCTTACGGTGATTTCTTAACAAACATAATCACTAGACTACGTAGTAAGCTGTTCATAGTATATAAGGACAATGGCCGCTGTTAAATGCCGTGATGTGTTGCAGAGCGTTAGCGGAACTTTCACGATCGACTGTTGTTGATTTCCTTGTAATGTCACGATGATATTGCACGCATCCCGAAATCAATATTTCATAACAGTAATACCTATTTGACTATGATTTATTTCTTTCTCAGTTTTGGTAAATTTCTTTTTAATTGTAAATTACTATGATGAATGGAAAATATGTACATGCCAAAAATCTGAAAATACAATTTTCAGAAATTTTGATCGATTTTCAGGATTAGTTTTAGAGATAATGGTGAATGTAAACTGTCGCTCTTCCTTCAAGGTACACTTGTTGGCTACAACTGTAAGAAAGAAATTATCATATCTATTCAAGCAACCAGGTATTTTCAAAAGCGCAGTTGTAACGGAATAAAAAAAATTGTAACATCGGACGGGAAATTGAAATTATGCAAATTATGAAATCTAATAGTTCCCCGATCTACATAAAAAGGCACCAAAACAAAAATCACCCACTCATCCAATTTAATTGAATGATGTTTTGGAGGAATAGTTTTTAAGAACTTCACACCGTTAAAACCAGGATGGTCCTCTTGCTTCCGAACATTGTACATTGTGAAGTTTTAAACCAACGTCTATAACATTCGAAACTATATGTCGTTTTAAACAGATATTAACAGATCATCTGATTCTGGAAATTTGGTCAAGCGTATAGTTTAGTATGCATTCATAACTGAACTGAAAGTTCACTAACATCTTCACAATTTCACACTATTACGAACTTCGTCTAATATATTAATTTCAATGGCCACCGTGTATCACGGAATACCTAGATTTGAATGGACTGCCCGTAACGTCAATTATAGTGTTCGACATTATGTAAACATAATTGGTTATCGACTTTCTGTTGAGGCCTCTGCTTGACTGTTTTCGCTTACGTCCAATCCTACCAAATCGTGAATTTAAAAACTTTTGTGAAAAAGGAGGCTGGCTATTGCAGTCAAGATAGCTTGTTATTGTGAAGATGAGGCATCGGATATTTTTTTTTTCATCATTGTACCCATAACGGTTACATTCTACGATTTTACTTCCTGACTTGTTATTTTATGAACAATTCTCCTCTTCATTTAGATAATGATATATTAAATGATAATATATGATATATAAAGAAATGAAATTGAATAACATAGCATAATAACGATTATACAACTAGATGCAGGATGTTATTGATATTTAAAACTGGAGTCCCACTAAGTCAGTTTTTAACCATTTAAATCAGTAATATATTTCAAATAAAGAACAGAGTTGTAAATAGAATTTGAAGACGTTGAACAGTAAGACAGAACATGAAATATGAAAAGTATGCATACTATACCATTAGTGCCAGAAAGCTTCCATGACACCAGTTTGATTTTGAAAGAGATAAGTCCTGAAATTGTATAAAAAATTAGCGAACTCAGCTTTTAATAGGAAACCTTATTACTCGATTTCCAAGTCTTTCTTATTAGATTCATAATCATAGTTAACATTCTCCCGTGCGTTTTTTTACTTTAAATGCATCAGATATTTTCAGATATCGACTGAAAATTTATCAAACTTTCATAATGGAATAAATGTGGCTATTGTAGTCAAGATATTAGACGCATTTTGTATGATTAATCTCTTATAGACAAAAACACGAAACTTCTTGAATTGCATTCTTAATTAGAATGTTTTATCATTAAATTTTATAATTTAGCGTTGATGCCCTAGAAATATAATATTGTGTTAAAATTTGATAAGTTTTAGGATTGTTTATTATGCTCAAGAGAATCTACAAGGTTTATTTTGATAATAAATATCTGTATGGTTTTATAAACTTGCTTTATTATTTGTCATAATAATATCGTATATCTTTTCTTTCATCGTCTTTAAACTTTCCTTCTTCTTACATGTTTTAAAAATTTTTCTAATAGAAAGTTAAATATTTATATTATTAATCCATTTTCACACTTTTCCCCTGTTATCTTCAAATATTTTGCAACATGTTTTTTTCCGCACATTTTTGTCGTTTGTTTTAAGCCAGTTTTGTTTTCAGTTAAGGTTTTTTTTTGTGCCGTGCGTTAGTAAGCAAATATTTCAGTCATGCGTTCCGTTATCATTTTTAAAAAAATAAAATACTTTTTCAAAATGTTTCATATTGTCTTTGTTTACTTTTGAAATGACAGATATGTTAAATGGAAATATTCTGAAAAGACTCACAATGATCTTAAAAAATATGATATTTACATGTACATTTATGTATCTACTTGATCAAACTGAAGTTGTACATCAATACAAAAATCGAAAGTAGAGGTGTTCAAAAGATAGGTAAAATACTAGTTTTTCTCACCAGTCTGTAATTAACAAATGGAACCAAACGATCATTTTTTATTGGTATTAAATTTATTGTCTCCAACAACAGAAAGATTACTTTTAGATTTCATTTGAAAAAATATAAATATTTAATTTAAATCTGTTTTAACTTTCCTTATATCATTCCAAAATTAGTTAGCTCGTAATATCAAATTATGAAAATATGGTCCGTAAATTCAAAAATAGCTTTTCATTTGGTGACTTCATAGTACTTCAGTGTACTTCATGTACTTATGCGTAAAACCCGAGTGTACTTATATAAGTATGTAGCTTGAATTTGTTTTTTAGTGTTCGCCTCATAAGGATATAAAGATAATTTTAGAATGCGTAGTAAGAATGTATTTACTACAAGTGCAAACTAAAGAGCTATTTGACTGTTCCATTACTTATATAAGAATTTGAAAAGCAGCCTCAAAATACTCCTGTCAGTCTTTGAATGCGTTGATAAAAATAGAAATCGGCTCATATTTCGATTTTCAGCCAAAGTTATACATTTCTATAAGAAAGGTGTTTTTACTTACAAAAAAATATGTTTTCATCAACGCAAGGACATTGCTTCAGATTGAAGGCATATCAATTTCTTAAAACAATATACAGTAATTCTTGACAGTTAAAGCTCTATACCAAAAAGCATAATAATTTTTTACGCAAATCGTTCAAATAGTTCTGGCATATACTAAAAAATGCCCCGATATGTTTAGTTAAAACTTTCAGGGATCAGTTCCGTTTATAGTTTTGTGAACAATCAAAATGCCCCTTTTACCTCCTGTTTATGTGGTTCGTTTATGGCAGAGATTTACCAAACTTGACAAAACTATTGTTATCGTCGATTGTTTGACTCTCTAAAATTGAAATCTTTATGAGCCGCCTTCCATATTTTCAAACATTTTCAAATATTTTAAATTCTCGCTTTGTGTTTGTTTTTCATTTTTTAACACTCTCAGTTAAAAATTAAACATTTATATTCATTTTTGGTCCAACACAGTCCCATTATTATAAAACAGAATTCCTCTAAAAGTCTATGTAAACTACGCATTATAAGCGGTTTTCAATAAAAACGATATTTTAAATGGATTTATCAAATTATACACGAATGGTGTTGTATATTTATAACAGGATGGTAACTCAACTGATGAAATATCATCATATGGGTCAAGTTTGAGAAGCTTAATTGCATGTGCATTCTAACAGGTGGTATAAAACTCTCTTTGGTAAAATCAGTGTTGGAACTTGTCTTAGCAGTAATGTATGACAAAGAACGTATGAGAGAAAAATGTTCGGTAGTTGAGATCACACGATTATACTTGAAGGGGTGTTATGAAATGAGAATATTACTCAGAAAGCACTTTAAAAATGAAATGAATAGAGTTTTACGTCCTACTCTTCTGCACCTTATGGGCTTATGAAGACGGGCAACGCCATGCAGTGTGCAATGAGGAAAATTTTGCCAGGACAGCGGCATTAGCCTACTCTTTTTGCGATTTCCAACTGTCGAGGGATCTTTAACGTGCACAGCCTGTAGCACACGAGGCCTCGGTTTATTGTCCCATCCGAACGACTAGACGCTTTTTCCATGTCAGTCCCTCCGACCTGCATCACTGACAAGGGGAAACCGGTCTGATAAATCCGAAAGTTCATCTCGACCTTTGCCGGGATTGAACCCTGGACCTTCAAGTTAGCGAGCAAGCGTCTAACCCACTGAGCCACCGCGCCTCTTTAAGTTTCAAAGTGCTTATTAGCTGTTATTAGATATTAGAAAAAAAAGAAAACTTTTATGCGACCTGTATAAAACGTTTCTTTTCACGTTCATAAAAAAAATACATCTGAAGATAAGAAGAGGGCGCTTGGGTGAGATGGAATCGATCTTGACGCCTGTAAATGAATACTGAAGAGGTACCAGGTAGACATCTCTGAAATCATATCAGAGTTAAACACCATGTTGTTACTGTTAAGGAGAATAGAAACTGTTAAACGGTGGGATGTTTGATTACAGATTGGGAATGCTTCTGTACGTGCTTGGTGCGTATAAAGCTTGGTAGATGCGGGGTCTATGTAAGCTGGCGTTCTTTGGCGAACATAATTTTTTACATCCTTAATTACCACACTGTCACATTTAATTTTGCATCAAAAACAATCATTACGGAATCTATGTAAGTCTCGCATAAATACAATCGTATATTATCTAGGTGAATGTGGAAATATTTGGTGTTGGATTAAAAAAGAAATGCAGAGGTTTTGATTCTGAAGTTCTGACTAAATCGGAATACAAAGCCAGGAAATGTTTAAATGAGTCAGGTGTAATTGGGCATTATTGCATAACATATAAGATTGAGATTCTTCGTAAAAGCTAATTCAGTTGAGTTGTTTTGCTCAACCACAGAGTCTTGTCGTGTCTTTTAGAATTGAACACTTAGACGTCAAATCTTAGTATGTGTTCGAAAGAGTAAAGGAACAGTAATGTATGACGTGTGAGGTTTGATAGAATGGGGTTAAAGACATACTTATTAGTTGATCTATAGAAAGTGAGGAGTGAGCCGAGGTAATAACAGAGTCAGAAATTCCACTGCTATCTCCTCCATCTAAATGAAAAGAACCAGAAAAATGTTTTGTCTTGAATACCTGTAGAGAATAGTGATATTACTTATCGCTTTAAATATGTTCTGTTAAAGTACAGAGCAGTGTCTGTTATCCACTCAATGTAAATCATAATTTCTGTTTAAAGTTCATAATAATGTCCGTTATTCAACCTTCTGTAAACTTAATATGTTTTAGGTACATATCAGTGTTTGATATGAACATCACTGTACACATTTTCTATGTAAAAAATGTCTGTTTACAGTACACAGCAGCGATGGTTATCTGTACCACTGTAAATGTCTGAGTACAGAGCAGGAACTGTTATCCAACGGAGAGAACTACTTATTAGAATACTGAATATATTGTATATCCTTTATGTTTCGGAAAGACATGAAAAATACAAATACTTTTTTCTATATTTTATTTAAGATTTTAGGTAGACATTACTCTCAGTGTAGAAAAAAACAAAGATAGCACAGCCTGTATTTCACAATAGGGGAACTTGCTCCAGTTGTTAAGTTCACTAGCATTCTTGTACAATAGCAATGAAATATGGTAGGGTGCATTGTTAGGACTAGTAGAAATGTCAATCGTATCAATATGCTGTGGTGTTTAAAGATACGGTTCATGATAAAAGTAATATAGTAACATGATATCAAACCTAACTGAATTCAATAGCGTCATATATTACCTTAATAATCACAAAAAACAAAGTGGTTTAACAATATAAAAACTATACATTTTCCTTAAATAGCAGATAAATCTCAGATTTAAACGGATATTGTATTGCTTGAATTTTTTATGACATATGGGTATTCCTCATAACAATTTCATACACTTACATAAAGTCTGAATCTGCACATTTTCTGATCTATTATGAAATTAAACTGTAAAAAGGAAAAATACCCTTAAAAATAATTCGTTCATTAATGTTACGTTATTCACTTAGTGAATCGGTACAAAAAAAAAAAAAAAACAACTCAGCAAAACGAAACTAAATAACTATACTATCTGTTGGATTTTCTGGTCTGTTGACTAGAAGGTAACATGTATCTTCTGCTTTACGGTAAAGCTGACAGATTAAATGATAGTGTTTTGGTTCTGGATCTTCTATAAAATGTCTGTATCACCTGCAAGGTGTCACTTTAAGTAGATTACGTCTCTCACTCTATTATGTTTATTATAGTAAGATTGTATTATAAATGTAGTAAAGTGTAGCTACCTGAATAATGCAGTATCTACCATGTAGTGTAAATACACATCATTATACTGTTAGTGTACCTTACTACCTTTTGACACCTGCTAAATTATTTCTTTGTGTGAGAAAATTTGTACAAAATGAGCACTTTGGAAGTTTGATAATGTCTTCAGTGGTCAAAGTTTGCATTAGCACATATCCGAAAGATCTTCTTCTCCTTTGAGTGTGCGATACTGGGAAACTTTTTATCTAAGATAGAATACAGACTTAAATTAAAAGTTATAAATAAAAATAAATTCCAGTGATTCACCAATCAGATGAATGGAATATTTAAAGCACCTACTGAATTCACTGAGAATAAGCGCCTCTTATGGTGGGAGCGCACGAGTGAATGTTTTCTATTTAGTGGAATTTTAAAATCGCTCAAATTTCGCTCGCCGGCAAAAGCACTCGTCATATTGTACCGACCACAAAATCGATAGAAAAATTCCATTGAGTAATATAACCTCTTAAAAATTTGCTATTTGTACACCTTCGTGATAGGGCAAAAGCATAGCTCCGAGTATAGAGCATACATATAAATGCTCCTACTATTTAGAATTGCATGAAATGAAAGTATGAATGAAATGTAATCATGTTCTCAATGAAATTCTGATAAAAAAATACTTTACTTCATAATTTTAATTCTTGAGTATTTAAATTTTGTAATCACACCTCAATCTAATGATTATTGCCCTGTTCTTATATAAGTGATAAAACACATTTAGTGCCAAACTAAACTCGTTTATAAAAATGATAGGCATAGTTTCTGGAGATTATTGAAACCTGATCTCCCCGCCAAATGGTTTTTACCTTTCAAAATGCACATCGATAATGCAGACAAATCTTATCGAATCCAGCTGGCCTTGTATATCATGGGGGTGTTTTCTTCAGTTAACTTTGAATATTTTTTGCTGTCATGAGTTTATTTTATGTAGATCATCTATTAGTTGGTTTCTCTCATTGGAGTAGTTTGAAATACTTCTAAAAGAATTCACAAATTGCAATAAGAGTCGCTAAATGCTTTTTTCCATGTGTTTTTCTATAGGTTACTACATTTATTGTCGTCGTTTATCAGACAGAATTTTGTCAGTTCTGTGAAATAGAGAATTTTTTTTTAAATTGTTTAAGAATCAACGTGAAATCAGCAGTGAAATATATCCAAGAATTCATGATTTAACATAGTAAAGAAACCTTGATCATAGCATTTGATACCTAGAACAGACCATTTATATTAATCTTGTGACACTGGTGAATGATGCCAATATCATTTTCGCCGTCGTCATCGTCCTTATCACTATCATCAGTATCAAAATCTGCTGGTCATTTCCTGCCGACTCAAACTCTTAATTCAGATATAATCTAGATTGTATGAAATGCTGTTATCTAATTGGCGTATATACCTCATTTTCTTAAACAAATTTTACTGTAGACCAATCAGATGAAGAAAATGTTAAATGTTTTTACAATAGGTCTACAGATTGTATTAGAAGTATCAGCCCGTGAAGGCTATAAAACATAATATATTCAGCATCCAGAACAATGATTTCAGTTCAAGGCGATAAAACTGCTAAAATAATTATAATATTTGGTCAGTTATTGATGGGCTGACGAATTGTAAGGAGTATTTTGAAGAGAATAAATCTATCAGTAAAAGTTTCATTAGTGTTTGGCAATTCTCCATTGACTGCCATTGACCTTTTAGCTGCGGTTATCAGTCTAATATGATATCCTACTTGAGTTTTTAAAGAACATGATATGATATGTTTCGCTTGTACTAGTCCACCCAATCTATGTTTTAACAATGCAGTGATCATCAACCTATAGTCGTAAATATGAATTTGAATAGTGCGTTTGAGTCGAAATGAGTCCGTGTCTTGTAAAGGGTGGAATAATCCAATTTTGTTGGTCGAATTTAGCTCTATTAATAAAGGCAGTAGCGTAATGGACAACTAACGGACAATAACATGAAGGTATTTAACATCCGCCTAGACACTGTCGTCCCATGTCGTTACAGATTTAGTGTACTGGTCAGTTTCCGGAATTCCCAACTCTAGGACTATTTAAATTTTATAGTCATCTGGCTTGGACAATCACTAAGTTCCATTTTAAAACCAACTTGATCTTGATAAAATGTTGTAAATCAGCATCCAGGGTCGAAATAGAAATATTAAAACATAGTATTAAACATGGTACTCAGGGTTTTAAATTGTACAATCTACCAACATGTTTCTTTCCTTTAATATTCCTTCAGAAGCACCTTTATATTGTTTTAGATTTTTTTCACCAGTTTTATTAATGTCTATTCTCGTAATAACTGAGAAAGTAAAACACAAAAACTCAAAACCGCTGTACAAGGTTTCAGTTTATTTTATATGCAATATATTCAGTGTTTGGCATAAAATCATCCGTATCAAACACACAAATCAGCTAGAAAATGCAGGAAGCTTTAAGTTTTAATTACTTAGAGCTTTTTTAAAAAATTTTAATCTATGAAACATTATTTTAGTTTGAATTTGAAAACTCAATTTTAAATTATCAATTACAGGAAGATTCGGGTAAAAATCTGTAAGCACTTATAATAAAATGAAAGTGCCAAAAAAAAAATTAAGAATTGGTTGACGTAAGTAAGTTAGATACATGGAATAACTCTCTACTGTAGTGAGGTTAGAAAGGTATTCAAACTAAGAAAAATATTCCTCATTTTCTATTAGGTAAAATAACAGATTCTAATTCACATTTTAAAGTTTTATGTTGCTCACTCTCCTCTTCTGACGTAGTATCTGTTCTCTGGTGTTGTCCTGTGGTGTGTTAAATGGTTATTGATTACAGCTCTGTGCATTGACTAATCAATCTGATGTTGCTACAGCTCTCTGCTCTATATGTTCTATAACTCTGCTCAGTTATTATGCCCTCTGCATCGCGTCCTGTTCTTCTTTGAACTTCCAAATTTGAAACCGTGTTACGTAACGCAGTGAACACGTAGCACAGAGAGAAACCGATGAAAAACATGCGCTCAACTGTGATGTTTTTCTTCCCTTCCACTTGTCTCTCTTCTATTGTGCTATGCTTTACTCTGTATTCACTGCACTATTCACTTACTATATTGTTCGTAAGATTCGTAAGAAATGTTCAAGGTTCTACATGTAATTGTAACTAATAGACTGAATAACGAGAAGTTTATGAGCTAATTATGCTGGTAAATATCTTCAAGCTTGTGTACTGACCACTATTAATTCACATGCTATCTGCCGAATTATATTATTAATGATCTGTGAAGCAAACATCGACCAGCTACTTACAAGTCGGCGGCCAATAGCTTAAAAGTGTGGACTTGCTTCATTGTGATAGAAGTGATTAAAGTGACTTCATCTTTAATGCCCTAAAGTTGTTGCGCTTCTCCTTCATATTTCTACAGTTTCTTTAAGTTCTTTAAACCTAACATTTAAACAGTTTCAGCCAGTTTCTTACTTATATTTTTATAACAACTCTAAACATGAGTTCCTGAAGTGTTGAAAATATAGACTAAACTATTGAAAGAGTCGTAAGATAAATCAGTCATTGTTGATGTATTGATGACTAACTTTTCCTTGAACTTTCAATTTTCGTTGTCTTGGTCTAGCTCCTAAATCTGCTTACAAAATCAACATTATTCCTGTGCATCAACGTCCATTTTGTATTATGTGCTCCAAATAAGCCGATCGCGAGTTTTGAAATTTGGTAATCTACATCCTAATTTACGGAAATTAATTATTGCTCTTCTGTTTTCTGTTCAAATGAATCGAAGACAAGAAATCAATTTGTATCTCTGTTTTATATTTCCCCCAAAACACTTTATTCTTCTAATGACTTAATGATAAGATAGAGAGTTTTCTTTGTTTGTACTTTTGTACTGTTTGAACTGAAATTTATTCTAATTAGGAAACAGACAACAGATAACTGTCCTTATTGCCAGAAGATTTTGCACTGTCAGTTGTAGAAACTTTCTGCAACAGCAAATTTTCGCAATCCAAAGGAAGTAATCTGTTCTAAATTTAAAGGTCAAAGCAACGTCAATGTTAGAAATATATATAATGAAATTTAGGAGAAATTTGTGGTTGTTTTGAAGAAAATAATGGCATTATAACAAATAGAGTAATGAAAAACTTTATTGCAGAACAGATTTCAGACTGATACCAGTGTATTTATATCATGGTTACCTTTTATTAAACGCCCACATGAAAATGTGGACGTATATTGCCATCACCCCTGCCCGTCCGTCCGCCCGCAACAATTACTTATGTACGCGATACAGGCCAGAGTTTTCATCCGATTCTTATGAAACTTGGTATGTTCATTCATCTTGATAATATCTCGGAAAAGTTCTAAAACAGCGCGAATCAAGATGTCTGTTTATGAGTTATTGCCCTTGATTTAATGAAAAAACGTTAAAATTTACTTGTAAATGTGTACGAAATAGAAGCTATTATATAGTTTTATCCGATTTTGATGAAACTTAAGCATTGGAATTGATTAGACCTCAATCAAGTTTGAATTTGACAGTTTTTTAATGAACGATTTTGAGTTATTGCGCTTGACTTAATGATTTTGCGTCAAAATTTTATTGTGGTTGCAATAAGAAGCTTTAATTTTCAAAGGATTTTGATGGAACTTGGTGTAAGCATCAGAATTGATAAGACATTAGTCAAGTTTGAATTTCCGACTTTTTATAACAAATGGAGTTATTGCCCTGACTTGACAAAAAATTTTGTGGGTGCAAAATAAGCTACAATTTTTTAAAAGATTTGATGAAACTTGGTATGAGTATTGAAATAGATAAGATGGCGGTCAAGTTTGAATTTGACGATTTTCCATGAACAGTTTTTTAGTTTTTTTCTGTAAATGTTTTTTGAGTTATTGCTTTATTTATTATTCAAATTCAATGCTGCCAGTGGGCGTATGTTACCTTGCCTGGCAAGCTATCTTATTCTTCACTGTTGTTAACTGTTCTGGTTGACTTTGTTACAGTTGCTGACGGTGCCCTTTCATGAGAAATTATTTCCAATTTCAGACCTGGTACTGAACTTTTATCAAATTTCCATAAACATCCTGGCACTAACTACTGGTGGTTGTTAGAGCTGGAATCTTAAATTTCGCCGAATCTGCCTTTTTTACTTGTTATTCGGATTGATAAGTTGTGATATTTTTTCCAATTTGACATTTGGCATTTTGAACGTATTGCATACCTTCGTGTCTAAAATTAAAGATAATTTGTAAAAGTTACATGTGGGTCGTTAAAGTAATTAAATTAAATGGTGCATAGTGTAGCATCTGGTCTTTCTCGACATCTGTCAGCGCTTTACATTCGTTCAATTATTTATCTTAACTAAGTGATTTCCTTCTTCAGGTGAAACCGAAAGTAAAATGTGGTGGGTTGATCTATTAATAGATGTGTTGATAAACACTGACATGGATAGCGTCATCACTTCGTCTGGTTGTTCGAGATAAATATATGTAAGAAGATCATCAGAATTATTCTTGATATTCGAGATAAACTTTAGACACGTCTGACTTCAACATAAAATTTTAACTTGATTGAAATCTTAAATCCTTCACCACATTTCAAACAAAAAACGAAATTATGTCCATGAAAATGAAATTTGAAGTTTTTATCACTATTTGATAATGTTTAGTTGAAAACCTAATTTTCTTTGATGAAACTATCCTATTTCTAACTACGCCTCTTTTATCAATGTGCCCAATCTTAACAAACCTGCCAGAGTTAAAATTGCTCTTATGATATGCTTGTTTCAAGTCATATAACGGTCATATTAGTAGTGTTAGAAAGGACCAAGTGCTGACGACAAGCTGGTAGTTCGATTTACATACTTGGCGCTGAAAGTATTTCGTTTGTTTTGTACCCGATATTCGTTTGATAATATTATTCAAAATAAAATTATTTAAAAGGTATCATTGTACAAATTGGAATTGGCTAGTCCAATACCATAATTTGTACTGCTCGAACCATAGTGAGGTAATAACATCTTCTTTGATAGTGAACCAATAAACCTCTGATGAACTAAGACTAACCCGAATAGGGAATTTGGACGGATTAATATAGACTATGATGATGGTAATTTGGTACAATGTTATGGAGTATTTAGGGAATATATTGTGGTATTAGAGGTGTTAGGTAAATCATACCTAGATATCAGACCACTGAACCAAATTGTTGCTATTTTATTAAAGCTATCATGTTTACAGGAAGAAAACATACTAAGAAAACCATAGCATCAGAAAAAATGGGTACAAAGTAGTAAATAAAAAAGGGTAAAAACAAACACATAAGAGATAAATTCATTTAAAGCCATGAAAAATTGACAAACGTTACAAATAATTTTAGCGACAGTCATAGTCTTGTAATAAAAGTGCAAACCTGAAATTCTGAATTTTTAGCACGTCCAGATGCTATGATGATCAATTTTATGTACGTCACACCCAATCTGTAGAAGATATAATATTCTGTCCCTGAGGCCTTTCTACTAGATTATTGATGGTATGCTATACGGTGTGTTAACTGTGCCGTTAGGATGTTACAAGAAAATTTTCTTTATTGGGGAATAGATCACAGACTGACAATTGGACTGCATAAAGTGTATTATTTTCTATTTCTTTTGGACCCAAATATGTAAAAAGTTTTATATCCTATTTTCTATCTATTATCTATCTGCTTGATGGATGAATTTCAATAAAAACGGGCAACGCAAAGTAATTAGTAAAGATTTTGCCAACAAAACGAGGAAGAATTGGAAGCACACAACCACAATTATGGATGATATAGGACGTGTGGACATTTGGACAATTATACCATTTGTTGTCTGTGGTAGAACGTGATGAAAGTAATTTGAGGAAACAAATACCTATTTCTTTTCTACCTTGAATAGTTGGGAAAAGTTGGCTTTATATAATATCACTGAAGCCGTCTATTTTAAGTATTTCCATTTAGTCCACAGTAGAATATTTTTCAGTTAGTGCAAAGTCTGCTTAATGCTTAACCAGCATTCCAGCATTTACACGAGTTTTTAATAATAATAACACACAATTTTTATGCAATTAAATAAACACGTACCGATGAACAGTTTCTCGGACCTTATTCACGCATATATTACCTTTATAATGGCATTACCAGAAATACCCTAAAACCAATTGTTTTTTTAGACGAACAAAGTGTCTTATTTCAAAACAGAAAAATGAACGAGGTAGATGGCAAGGTAAAATCTTAGACGACTATGTAGGTGAAACTAATCACTTTAGTAACGACTAGTAAATACTTAAGTCCATGTTATTTATCAACCTTTAACAAGTAAGAAGCAGGTAGAAGTGGCGAGTAGATCATAGGATCTGATTAACTTTGATTTCCGATAAAAACAGAATAGATTAGTCTATTCTTAGCTTATAATAAGACCAACTGGCTGCAACCTTTGGTGTAGTCCAAATTACCGTATGCTATCCTCAAAATCTTAATCGCAAACAAGCCTACATAATGAACAAGCCTTTCTGTTGTCGATGCTGGACCTTGGAGATCTGGTCTTGATTCAATATTTATCTTCTATTTTGGTACTGGTACCTTATCAGACACTTTTGGGATCAACTTGTGTGATTTCGAACGCGCTACGGCTCTATTTTTTAAACTTAAGTTCTAGGGTTCAGGTATGTTCTATAACTTGCCGTATTTTCAAAAGAGTCTGTTTTAAAACGAGTCTGTGATCTGGACTATGGTGTTTATATAATAAGTATAAACTGTTAAAGTACGATGAACTATGTTGTATTTGGCAAGTACCTGCTACTAATAGCCCACGTTGTAATGATTAGAATTAAATTAAATTAGAAACGGAAATATTAATCAACCTGTCAGAAAATATTCTTATATTTACTTACTTTGATTAGGATCATTTTCCTCTCCTAAACTATTACAAGATTACAGCAACGCAAAAAGTTGAAAAAAAGATTCCAATCTTTCGTTTTGTTTTTTTCTGTGATGAACTGCATTTTCTGAGGTATTAGGTGTATTCAGTTTTACATTTCATTGTATGGCAAAATAGAGAAATTAAAAACAGTTTAAGATGTCATTGTATGGCAAAATAGAGAAATTAAAAATAGTTTAGGATGTCATTGTATGGCAAAATAGAGAAATGAAAAACAGTTTAAGATTTCATTGTATGGCAAAATAGAGAAGTGAAATAGATTGTTACATGTCATTGATGACAAAATGGAGTCGTATATGTAGTTTTACATGTCATTGCATGACAAAAAAGAGAAATGAAATGACAAAATGATAAAATGACCAAATAGAAAAATGAAATGGAGATTTACATGCCATTGCATAACAAATTAGAGAAATGAAATTGAGTTTTTCTTGACAAAAAGACAAAATATTGAATTGTGTAACAAAATACACCTTAGCTATTGTTTTAAAGTTTTGTGCCTTGTGGTATGACAAATCCCATTTCCTGTTCTTATCTGTAAAACATACAATATAATGTAATTCAAGTAGTCAAACATAGAGAAAACCAGTTGGAATACAAGTAATACAGATAAGCTACCTTGTTTCCGCCGTGTTTAACGATAAGAATTCCTGTACCATTCTTCATGATATAATAAATATCCTGCTTTTCTAGAAATTAATAAATATATTATATTAGTTAAATGTTCTCCAAAACTTTTCAAATTGTTTATCTATTTATAAATGTGAATAAAACAAATTTACATAAAATAAATATTTAAATTTTGTAAAAATTGTCAAATTTCAAAGGTTAGGGAAAGAATATTTCTTCAATCTTTATGTGGAATACACAAAGTCATTATTCCGCCCATCGGCAGACCTTCCACACGTCGACAGACCTTCCACACGTTTACTGGCAATGTACCGACTCTCACCAATAACCTTTATAATCTCCTTCCCTAGAGAGCAGATATCTAGATTGTATATTGCCCACTTCTTACATCATTAGATAGTTTATTATCTACCTACGATTTCAATCATATTTACAGTATGTGGTATCTTGCACATTTTCAAATTTGTTAATTTTTTTGTGACGTCATCAAGGTGGTATCTCTTACGCTATAATATCGGTATCTGCAACATAATCTCCTAATTTTCTGAAACTCCATAATGTCGATATCGGTAACAGCATTATGTCGATTTCTTCAATCAAATTAAAATAAGATTGGCTTTTCTGCATCATCAATTATTTTAATCCTCTAATCGTGTCTGTAATTTCATCATGTAAATATCACATTAGTTTCTTTGACTTTATAGAGCAAGTGACATCTGTCATCATTTTGATTTCTATAATACTATCATGTTTGTCCATATGACGTCATTATGTTGGTTTATTTTACGTTATAATGTTGGTCTCAGTAACTAAATTACATGTATATTTTCACGCCATAATTTTGGTTACTAGAACATCATCATTATCGTTCTTTATAACGGCATTATAATGGTTTATATGCCATTATTAATTATAATTATTATATTATATTGGTCAGATTAACGTCACACTGTAAAGTCAGCATGTAGTTATCGCCAAATTTCAAGGAGACTTTTTAACCTCCCTGTTGATTGTATTGTATATCAAATGATAAGGATATAAACACTATGTATATTGGTATGTATAATATTTGTATTTTGTCAGCCACTTGTCATTCACCTGTTGTAGTATTCATATCTAGACTGATATACCCAGATTCATATCCTACAATTTTGGCTGAGCACGATATATTTTACTCCATGTTCTATTTCTGGCATAACAAGCGTCGGACACTTACAATATCTCAAATTGTTCGTACTTTTATATCGTTATTATTGTCTTTATCTGAATTCTTTTCATCAAATATCTCGCATTTCTCCCTTGCCAAAGTCTGCATAGATCATTGTTAAACTTTGTATCGCGATTTGCCACTGAAGACAGGTTGAATGCAAATGCAACAAACAATGCCAATTCCAGCAAAATAACTTGACTGTTTTACGAAAATAAATCAAGGTGCGTACTCTACTAAAAAAATGTAATGAAATACATATCCAATTTTCATTTGGATTACAGTTACGTTACTTTTCAACTACATATCTGAAACTGTGTTGAACTTACCAGTAGGGCTACAGTATGTATAGACCGAATTAAAATTTAGGAGCTCTAGGTTTAATTAATAGTATTTAAATGTAAGAAAGGTAAATTTCGCTGAAAATGCAATGAAACAAATAATTGTAAATCTCATTACTTTGTATTTTTATTATTAAAAGACGAAATACATCGATTCAGGAAAAGATCAAATAAATTTTCTTAAACCAAACCATGTAAAGTACTTTTGAAAATTTACACACTAGACAATTTCATTAGACGTATTGCCACTTTTAACACTTTTCAAATAACTAGGCTGACTGTACTTTAATTGCTACAGGTGTGAAACATTTCTTTCAATTAACGAACTTCTTATTTTGATTAAATCTTACGACCATTCTTTTTTTTAAATTTATGATGAAAATTCATTACTTGAACACAAACGTGGTAGCAGACGTCTGATAAAAACAACGTACACAACCAAATCATAACACTACGTCATAAAGACTTACACATTTTTACCAAATCACCCAGGATTTTACCATCAAAGAAAACACACACTTAATTTCATGACTGTTTTAAATGTTGTTTACTCTAAAGTCAGATTTGAGTATTAACCCTAATTTTCGTTACAATAAATGTTACCACAAGCAGGCCTAGTTTATGATGGTTTCTGACATTTATAGCGAGGTTCCTGGTAAGTCTGACTGCAGTTAGGATGAGTCACTTTTCTGTAAGAATGAGCTACTGGCTAGGCCTAATGACGCGTTCGCTGACGTAAATGGAATCCAACGTCCAACTTTTGACATTAATAGCGTGGTCGTCAGCCTCAATATTCGTGCTACGTTGTACCGTCTTCCTGAAACGATGGTGGATGATAAGTCAGTCCAATAGGTGATGATGCTAGTGTTCTGTCGAAGTAAAGATAATTTTACAAGCAACATTCATCAGCAATCGTTATATTCCAGACACATCTCTTAAGACCTCATATTTTCGGCAAACTATATTGTCGATACAGATCAGGTGAAGTTGAGCAATTAGATACCCGTGGATGTTTCCAATAAACCTATGATTTAAAAGTGTAGTACCTCATCTTACAATGATAAAAAAAGCAGATACAAGCAAGAAAAAGTCTTGCAAAAAATAAGTTACCTTTTGCGATTACATAATATACCAAGTGGGTGAATTTTAGAGAAAGATACATAGGCCGATTCGTTCGTACCTAATTTTTTGTTGATGCACTTTTGAGAGATTTATAGCATGAACGGTACCACTCCTTTAAGGTTATCTGTATGTAATAAAATAGGTAGACAATACGAATAGTAAATCAAGAATACACGATACCATACCACCAAAACACCTTTAACTTATCTTGTCTTAAACCGGAACAGCTTAAACCACGCCCCAACTTTCACTAATCTCGGCTTACTTTTAACCCTTCTATCTATTATAATATACGTTGTACCTTTCAATTTGTACAGAGAAACGTGTACACCAATTAATTTAACCATACAAATAGATTCTGTCAGGGTTATTCTTAGACCAACATCTTCCTTTGATAAGATTGGAAATTGAATTTACATTTGGTACCAATTTTTATTACGTAAGGTTGATCCTTTTAATGTGTTTGATGATATTTTGATCTTTATATGATACTCTTTGACTATAGGTTCCTGGAAGCAATGCTATTCTCAGTTCAAAAGAGTGACATGATGTGGATAGAGATATTTTATAACCACATGTGCTCGCTCCAGTAACTGTTTTTAATGTTGAATTTAAGGTTTATCGTGGGAATCTCTACCTTTATTTCCAACTTGGATCACGAGCACTTATACAGAACTCTCAAGACTTAGACAATTTGTTTTATTGCAGAGCAAGTAGCCTACTGCTTGGATTCATTTGGAACATTGACTCCTTTCCATGTGCTTATGTAGCAAGAAGGTTGTACCAGCGGGATCAAAACAAGGGGATACGCAGATACTCAAAGGTTGAATACCAGGGTTTTATTGGAAAACAATTTTAAGTTGATGTGTTTTATTGTTTGTTTTATTTTGTTGAAGAAATTTGAGTGAAATTTAAGTGAAAGTTATGTTATTTTCGTGTTGCACTTTTATTTTACGATTTGTTTGTGTTTGTCTGTTGTATTTCAAATGTTAAAAACAAATCTTTCTGCACCATTACTATTCATTTCTAAACAAGAACACAGTCTGTCAGAAACTGCAGTTTTCTATTCTGTGTTTAGAATGTTTCTTTTTGAAATCACATTAGAAAAAGACGACGTCTGAAATCTACTCACATAATGCACTCTCCGTCAGTGATATAGATTGCGATACAAGATAACATATGCCAACCATTAATGTTGTTGTTATTAAAATAACATTAGCATAAAATTAAATGATTCGTTGAGAGTAAATGAGAATGTTTACCTCTTCGTTTGTGAGGTTCTATGGCACAGTTTGTTAGAGCGTTGGTATTTTCATTACGTTATTTGCATTTCGTCGAGAAAATGGTGACTGTGGGTTTCGTTCTCGTGACTCATTATTCCAGTTGGAAATGGGTACGGATAATCAGGGAAAGATCAATGACAAGAGGTTTGGCCAAGGATCAGCTGATAGTAAGGACCCTTAACCGCTAATCTAAATTCTTATCCTTCACATTTCCTAATTTAGCGCATAATTGTATTTTAGTCAACAACCAAAGTCTTTAATATAACACAATATAGGCCCTACCTTGCCCTGGTGATTAGGCATTAGGCCTATTTATAGAAGTACTGGTCAGTCGACAATGTTAGTTTGATTATATAGCTAATACGCTATGCTTTCGGTACCAAAACGCCTGACAGTTAGATTCTTTCAAGACTTCGAAATAATTGGCATCGTGTCATAATAAAACTCTGGAAAAATAATTAATTTTCTTATTTGAAATTCCTTACTGTCTGCTATCAAAATAACTCCATTAAACTTCATTATCAACCGTGTTCCTTGTTAGCACCGTTTTTGAATAAAAGACGAGTGAGAAATTAAAATTGTAAGATACAATGAAAAAAAAAGCAAAAAACAAATGAACGATAGATGAAAAAGTAATCATGAACAAAATCGGTTAAAAATCTTAGCTAAAACCTGATTTATCTTCAACCAGGGAATATATTTTGAATTAGCCAAGTTAAGAAGTGGTTTTGAAGGAACTGACACGATGAACATGTTTGGTCGTTGGTATAAAATGAAACATTTTAACTGGGTGCTACAAATAATTATGAAATAGCTATAGTATGAAATACAAAAAAAAAAAAAATCATTTCTCCTTGGAAACTATTAATTTCAACAAAATATATTATGGTATAGCCTATTGCGGAAATATTGGAATTGTTTTCTCTATAACAGAATATACGACAGACCACAATATTGTAATTAACAATGTAAAAATTGCATAATTGGGGATGGTAATTAAGACTGTATGTTATAAATTATTTTTGTTATAGTTCTAGAGATAACATCTGAATGTTTTTATTATCTCACTATGTTTTCTACTCATTTCTCTTACTTTGTTCATTTCGTTTTTTTCTGATGGCGTTTGATTTACACCTTGCTAGCTGAATTCGCATAGTGATTAAGCCTTTGACTGAGAAAACTTGCCTCTTGTATATTCCCCTCTTGATTATTCACACTCACTTTGCTTAATAGGTTTGATCCCGAAAATAAGACTGACTCAGATCTGACACACCAGATTCTAATTTCCTATCATTGATCTCTAAAATGCATAGTGCCCTTTGCTTCCCTTGACAAATCTGTGGACCCTCCCTTGCTCCTGAATCTATTGATTCATAGAAATTCCAACAGGGGCATTTGTCACTAATTTTTAATGACATTCGTTCTTTACGTCATGTGTACATGGTTCTCTGCTTATGCCGCATGAAGAACTTTAGTTTTTAACCATTTTACGTCACTTGCTCGTGGTTGTCACATCTTTCCCCTGGAAACATCGACAATCGTCGTTCTAGGACACGGATACCCCACCCATTTAGAACAGCATCGTGTCTATTTTGTTACTTTGAATCAGCCAATACATCAGGCCTTACCATGAACTTAGTTTCCTCTTACAAATCTCTCCACATGAAACCACTTAGTATTGAGCAGTAGGAATGTACTCCTATCTCGTTTGATGGTTTAATTCTTTCCTCCATGCGTTTCTTCACATACCGAAAATTTTGATTAGCCATTAATGAGATGAAGATGATTTTGATTTGGGAATCCTAAATTTTAGAATGCAATTTATAAGAAGCAATTATTTATGCATTCTTTGTCTTTACAGCAATTTCATCAACAACTTGTTATTTTTTTTATTTCTAATCCTTTATGTATTAAAAGACATATTGAGCACGTATCGAATGTACATATATAGTGTAAAGGTAATCATTACCAGCTCAATTTTAGACTTCCATATTACTTTTCAGGATTTAAATTTAACAGCCAATATTCATGCAATTATTATATTGCAACATTACTTTTATTATATGGCATTTCATACAATTATAATCTTAGCTATTTCTTACAATACTTTTAGCTATTGCATACATAGATATTTACAACCTTCACCAACAGGTTAAAAATGCCACTCATATTCATGGACACACTCTGGACTTGATAATCACCAGAAAAAATGAACTTATACTAACAAATATATCAACTGATGACCAATTGTTATCCGATCACTACCCTATTTGTTTCCAAGTAAACATAGAAAAATCCCGTCCAACGCAGAAAAAAGTAACATTCAGAAACTTTAAACACCTTGATATAGTTAATTTCAGAAATCACATTGCTGATTCAAATATAAATTCTTCACACAACCTGACTGATGTTAATGATACAATAGAACTTTTCGATAAAACAACAAAATCAATCCTCGACTCTCTGTTGCCAGAAAAAAAACCGAACTTTTCGGATCCGTCCTGGGACCCAGTGGTTTAACAGTGAGATTGAATCTG
The DNA here is from genome assembly GCA_030562195.1 of Nipponacmea schrenckii. Lineage (NCBI taxonomy): Eukaryota > Metazoa > Mollusca > Gastropoda > Lottiidae > Nipponacmea > Nipponacmea schrenckii. The sequence continues at coordinate 15,805,750 of CM060201.1, forward strand.
CTCAGAAGGAACGTAAAAGGGCCGAGAAACTTTGGAGACGCAGTAAACATGAAGCTCATAGGGATAACTTCAGATATTTGCGTAATAAAGTAACACATTTAATTGAGAAAGCAAAAAGAGAATATTACTTGGTTAAAATTTCACAAAGTCACGATAAACAAAAAGAATTATTCAAGATAGCTGGTAATTTGTTTGACCCTCACTGCAATATAGTAAAAAATACCTGATGGTGATCTTGCTATTGTTGTGGAACAGTTCTCATCATATTTCTGTGATAAAATAAAACTTATCAGAGAAGAACTTGAGAGCCATCGTACCTTATATACAGACCCTTTACTAGATGAATTTCTTCCTATCATTGTGAACATCATCAACCACGCCATACGCCATAAGGTCTTCCACATTTCCAGATTCATTTAAAACGGCTAACGTCACACCTTTATTAAAGAAACAAACACTTGACCCTAATGATTACAAGAACTACAGACCTGTATCAAACCTTAACTTCGTCTCATAAATTCTAGAGAAATGTCTTGCCACACAAATCACTGATCATATCAACATAAATAATCTGGCTGAAATATTCCAAAGTGCTTATCGACGAAATCACAGTACAGAAACAGCACTCTTACGAGTACAAGATGACATCTTCAATGCTATAGATTCTAAGAAATGTGTCATTCTGATACTTTTGGATCTTTCTGCAGCATTCGATACTGTAGACCACACAATTCTGCTTCAACGACTAGACAAATATTTCGGAATCCAGGACGAGGCGAATGAATTACTGAGATCCTATCTGTCCAACCGTACACAGAAAATTGTAATAGAGAGCAGCTCTTCATCTCATACAATAGTCTCTGGTATTTCATACAATAATCTCTGGTATTTTATAAAATAATCTCTTGTATTTCATACAATAATTTCTGGTATTTTATACAATAATCTCTGGTATTTTATACAATAATCTCTTGTATTTCATACAATAATCTCTGGTATTTTATACAATAATCTCTGGTATTTTATACAATAATCTCTGGTATTTTATACAATAATCTCTGGTATTTTATACAATAATCTCTAGTATTTTATACAATAATCTCTTGTATTTCATACAATAATCTCTGGTATTTTATACAATAATCTCTGGTATTTTATACAATAATCTCTGGTATTTCATACAATAATCTCTGGTATTATATACAATAATCTCTGGTTTTTTATTTAATAGTCTTTGATATTTTGTACAATAATCTCTGGTATTTTATACAATAGTCTCTGATATTTCATAGACCTTGTGTTTGTATAAGATGTACATAGATTTATAAAAAAGAGATACAATGTGTTCCGGCGCCTTTAAAGATTAAACTGGCTAATAATGACGTTATTGAGAAGTGAAAACGATTCATTAACTAAAGAAAGAACAATAAAGTTAGAAATCATAGTATAATATACTAGTAATGAGAACAAATAGCTTCTCAATCCTGTCTTAAAACACTTAACATTTTCAATCAAATAACATCCGATTAAAATCAGTTTTTTACACCCATCAAAAGTTTGGCAAAGATAACAAATATAAAGAAAACCATCTGTTGATTCGGCCATCATTAAATTTTTTCTTTCGTTTTTTAACTATCGACTCATGGGGTTGTAAATTAAGAGAACCTGTTGATTGCGTACATCATTACGTGGCAGAATATTTTAACTACGAAACGAAGCTTAACGATAGTTTTTGTGCGATTTAACAGTCTACCACTTAGAATTGGGAGTTTTGCCATCTCAAATAATTTTCCTTTCTTTCAAATATTTGCACCTAAAACTATGTCTGTTTAATGTAAAACAACCAGATATTCATCTATTTTCGTGAAAGTGTTTCCAGAATGGTTTAAGCGACAACTTTTAGTAATTTGAAATTTAAATTAATTTTGTCTCAAGCAATTTAACGTAAACAAAAGAAAAATCTAGTGGTTCACTAGCTGAGTTGGACACTGTAGAGGTGGAGTGCCCGTGGACTTGATGTCTGAGTTGAGCCCTTCCTTTTTCATATCTTTTTGGAATTGTGGTTGTGGTGAATCCAGTTTTTTGGAACCCACATACCTTAACATTTTGAAATTCTTCATTATCTACATACTTGAATTTGTAATATAACTGATGATAAGGGGCCAAGATCGATACCGAACTGACTCTAAGGATCACCGGCCGTGGAATAAGATCAGTTCTTCCATTGAGCAGTATTCCTACCCAAGGCTAATGGTCAAAGAGCGTTAGGCAATTAATTTCTTTTTTGCTACCCAATTTATCTTGCTCTAATTTACACGACACGGATATGATTTATCCGACTTTTAAAGCAAGGTAAATGTAGGAAGAGAGTTGAGAGGCCAGGCCAGGTTTGTAACCAGTAATATTAGACGTGGAATGTATTTTATGAGTATTATCTTGTAAGTGGCTACTAGAATCATACAACCAATATTTCTGCTCTTAATCCGAATATTCTTACACCTTCTGCAGATGATGGTATAATAATCATATCTTTAAAAATCCAGCTTTCAAATGTAAATGCCCCTTGAGAAACATCAGTTCTAAGCCAAATACATTTTACTTTATAAACTGGTATTACAATTAAACTGTTATAAACGAATAAAGTAAAATAAACTACAACTTAGCTTACAACATATTTCACATAAAGTCTTTAAATGGCATTTAGCAATTGTGAATACGATATATCGGCACAGCTTTATGGAACAACAATCACTGGTTAAAGTTTATGCAACGTTTCGGCGTTTTCCCCCGCCGTCATTCTGTGCCTGAGGACGGCGGGGGAAACACGCCGAAACGTTGCATAAACTTTAACCAGTAATTGTTGTTCCATAAAGCTGTGCCAAAAAACGTTACAACTCTTACAACATGAAATAAAATTATTGTAACATAATATTTACATTAACTTAAATCACCAGTAAAAAGACCATGTTGAAGAACAGCGTTAGCAAATGTTGACAATATTTACCGATGTCTAATGAGAATATCTCGGATTATGTTACCTTCTGTTTTTAATTAGTCAGTACTAATTGCTGTAGTAGGCAGATACTAAGTTTTAACAGATACTACTAGTGTGCTACTATTAATAGATTAAATACCCTGTATCGACTTCAACTTCTTTCATATCAGTACCACTCTTAAAACATTTTATTCGAGTAATGGTAAATTCAATGACCACATGTCAAAATCCTCAAAAATCAACTATGTAATGTGGGACAGTTTCGTTCCCTAAAACCATAGGTCGACAACAGAATGCATATAATTATAATATAATATAATAATATATAATTTACATGGTAAGACCAAGCATGTTTTTTAAGCGACGTTACATAACGATAATTACATTACGCTGAACACTGAAAAATCAAATGATAATGATAATAGTCTCTGACTCCCAGACTATATCTATCAAAATGATAATAGTCTCTGACTCCCAGACTGTATCTATCAAAATGATAATAGTCTCTGACTCCTAGACTGTACCTATCAAAATGATAATAGTCTCTGACTTCCAGACTATATCTATCTAAATGATAATAGTCTCAGACTCCTAGACTGTACCTATCAAAATGATAATAGTCTCTGACTTTCAGACTATACCTATCGAAATGATAATACCCCCTAACTCCCAGACTGTGTCTATCAAAATAAAAATAGTCTCTGACACCCAGACACTACCTATCAAAATGATAATAGTCTCTGACGCCCAGACTCTACCTATCAAAATGATAATAGTCTCTATCTCCCAGACTATTCCTGTCAAAATGATAATCGAGCAAAAATATTTGGTCACGCCCGGGAACAAAGAAAAACATAAAAATGAGCAAACTACTTATTCTGAAGTGAAATTATTACAAATTGATAATGTACGGAATAGTCTAGTCTTAAATTGTATACATAAATTGAATGCTCGGCAGCTGACAAAGAGAAAATAATAATTCAATAAAAGATTTGCGCAAACAGCCCCAGGCCTCTCTCTTCCGAATAACTGATTCACATCTCTGGCCCTGCTCTGATTTGTAGAGACAATCCATGCCTTTATTAAAACAAGAAGAGCACATGGTTGACCTTTGTTGTGTGTTGTCTTTTAGATCTACAATAAAGAATTAGAAGATTAACATTTATTTAGACTGGGAGAGAATAGAATATAAGTTATGTTAATATCAAATTATCGCATTGTCAGATTGTGTTTATTCTAATGATCTGTTATCTGTCAGTTTATTGTAAATCTGGGCCGTGACTCACTGGAGGTAAATAGTTGAAATCAAGAGGAGGAAACCAGTATACATATCATTATGCACTTGTGTAAGGGATAGGGTTGTCAAAATATTTGCTACCTCTGCACCGTCTCTCAATACGCCCCAAACTAAGCCATTAGATATAAATATCGAAATAAACCAAAAGGCGAATACCAACTTATAAAAAATAACCATACATTATAAGGGATGGAGTCGTCTAGTTATTTGCTTTCCCCGTTGGAGTTGTTCGTATCACTTTTTATAAGTGGCTATATGACATAAGAAAACAATAATCAAATTACCTAATGGCACATTTTCATACCTTGTAAGTCTCCATTTGCTCTATATGATAAAAAAAACATTAATATTCAATATTCAGTTTTTCACCTCGTCTCTTTCCATAATTCAGATTAACAACTGTTCAGCAGCGTATCGCGTCTTCACCAGTTACTATGTAACTATAATAAACAGATATATACATTGATAAGATCTCAGCTGTAATAACGGAGAAAGCTTGAAATATAAATATTATTATACATTGATAGAGTAATTATATCGTACCATATTACCTTGTCGTAAACCTACAAAGAGTCTGTAAAACGCTCTCAGAATATATGCAGATAAGAACCGGTGGCTTAGTTGGACGCTTGTCCAATAACCCGAAGTTCTAGGGCTCAATCTCAGCATATTTAACCGGGATATTGTAGCTTTCATAATATAGATATTCTAAAAAACTTAAGATCACCACCAAAAAAAAAGCTTTCAGAATACAGATTTTTCTCGAAAACAAAAAATTATAATGCAACCACTCGGTTACACTAGTCAAACCTTAAGTAAACACCTGGGAGACATAAAGGATCAAGAATTTTCATATTCTTTTAAATTTTAAGGAATTTGAGGAATTTAGTACGTCCAGTTTATCTCGGTTTGGACCAGATAATTGAGACACAATTTTCGATCCATAACTTGCTTTGACGATGCATTGAAAGGTGTGCACTATGTTTGAATGAATAAACAGCAAGACTGGAAGCTTAAATTATATAGAATCGGGTATATATTAGATTCAGATGTTAGACAAATTAAGCCATATTTATATTATATCTGATACAAATAATAACAATGTTTTAAACCTGGTTAAGACATACATACTTTTCAGATGGTAGCCATCTTGAATTTTATTTAACAAGTTGCACAAAGGTTCACAAATCCGGGTGTGGTACATCGTTAATATATGATGCTTTTAATCGTGCTGTATAAATTAACCTGCGTTTAGTTAATTTGTAAAATTCATATAATTAGGGTACTCATCAACAACTTAAAACCAGCTGAACTGATTTTACATAATCCTGATTTTTTCTTGAAAACTATCATAAGATTAAAAACATGTTCTGTAGAATAATTGATTACTCATACGGCCTCGGATACGTGTTTCGGATACGGTTGTTTTTCTACAGATGTTTCATTGAAAGAAAAAATACGTTCATGATATACTTCAAGTAATTGATAATTAATGTTTTACCAGTAAATCATACTCAGTTCAGTTTGGAAAAACTGTTAACACTTATAATTTTCTGATCTGATTTTGAGAATTGAATTTTGATGTAAATTATAACAATTTGGAAGTAATTCGCACCCTAACTCTACCTTTCGAAAAATAGCCACTGTAACTGCGAGATCAAGGTGAAATGAAGCCTTTTCTATAATGAAGGTACTCAGTGGCAATATAAAGAATCCAATATTGTGTATTCCAGAAGAATACATGTTAGGGAGAATGTTATGCAATTTAGAAAATGAAACCAACAAGATTCCAACCATTTTAAAAGTTTTTATTCTTCTTTTCTCTTTTCAGGTTATGGTCACGTTGCGCCAAAAACAACATTAGGTCGAATCGTTACCATTGGCTATGCAGTATTAGGAATTCCCTTAACCTTGTTGTGCCTGACGAACATTGGTGACGTCATGGCCACCGGATTTAGACTGTTGTACGGAAAGATCTGTTGTGGCGTGTGTTGTAAACTGTTCCGTCCCCGTAGACGCAGAATTAAAATTCCGGATCCAGAGAAAGGAATAAGTAGAGTGATTGACGCTGAAGACCAAGAGAGTGATAAACCGAAAGAAGTAATTCACGTGCCGACATCATTATGTATATTATTGATAGCTGGTTACATTTTCTCGGGTGCTTTACTATTTTCGCTATGGGAAAATTGGGATTACTTAACCGGATCGTATTTCTGTTTTATTACATTAAGTACTATTGGATTCGGCGATATTGTGCCAGGGACGGACCTGCAGGCATGGGCCGGGGAAGAAAAGTTAGTACTCTGTGCTCTGTATCTAGTATTTGGATTATCATTGATAGCTATGTGTTTTAACCTCGTTCAAGAGGATGTTAAAGCCAAGTGTCGATGGCTTGGAATGAAAATGGGTATCATTGATAAACCGAAAACCGGTGTCTAGCCAACAAAATTCTGACGGTGATAGCAGTATTTAATACAGTGCTTATATTAACGAATAAATGGATACGATAATAATAATCCTGGAAAATGTGGTAATTTCGCCGTTTAAGTGCGTAATATTCAAAATTAGCTTTATGTCTGGATGTCAATGTCTTTAAAGAGCTTGGAGCGCCAACCACAAATATTACAACAACGTTATGTTATAAGGACCAAATACCCGAACACTTAAATCAGGCTATATTTATGTCACGTCACGTTATCAAATTGGTCAAACTATTCAGGCGACCGAGAACGCCATAATGTGACATGAACGTCATAAATCACATGATGTCTGACCCATCCACGTTCTAAAAACTGAAAGAGAAACTGGCGAAATTGCTTTATTAAGCAAATCTCCCTAACTCAAATGAAAAATCAATACTTAGAATAAAACACTGTTTGAATTTGATGATTTTTCCTCATAGTGTGAAATTCGCTTAATGTTGACGTTGCACTTCATTATGTTAAGAATTTGCCTTACATTTTAATTTTGATATCAGTGGCACGTGTGCATTTTTTTTTATTACTTTTCACTTTCGTTTCTTATGAATTTTATGCGAATTTGTAAACTTTTTCCACTTTATTCATGCAACAACACGCCCACTCGAACAACCAAACACGAAAAGAACATTTTGTGCCAAGAAATTATATAAAACAGAAAAAATAAATGTTATAATATGCCGCAGGTTTATAGATATTTTATATTAACAGTTTTATTCTAGTATACTCGTTTAATTAAAGTAATGTGTTAAGCAAAAATGTCACGCATTGTAACATAGTGCACCTGAGTTTGACACAATGTGACTGTGTCACAATGTGACTTTACTACATTATGTACATGCACATGATCGGTAAAACCATTAGGCCTTGAAATTGTAGTTTCGTTTTGTTTTGTTACCTGTTGTGATGTTGAAATTCCAGAAGTTTTGCATATCCTGAATATGTATATATACTTATCATAAATTTGTGCACTAAGTTGTTTACATTTGCAATATATTTATATCATTGTTCTTGTTTATCGTTTTATTTTTGTTAAATTTACTTTTAGCCTATATAGATGGCGCGGCATATTAGCTTTTGCTGTAATGGGGGAACTTACAATCTTTCAGTTCAGACCTTAAATAAATTGAAATTCCAATCTGATTTTCCCGTAACTTCCGGTTGAGGGGACTCATGTGAAAGATCGTTGCTAGCATAAGACAGAAAGAATCTGGCCTTTTTATTACAAATTTGTTAATACATAGAAACCAAAATAAACCATATTAGCTATGTTGATTCACCTAAAGGGAAGACAAAGAGTGGCCCAATAAATTTTCTTTAGAATTGTACCTCGATTATTTACATTAAATATTCTGGACTATTCCCCCTTTAAGTTACAAACAAACAGGTGGTCCGACATTTTAACTTTTTCCTCCACAACGTCTGTTACCGCTCGTTATCTTAATGTGATTTACGCAACACTTACCGTTTGGAGCTAATTAAACGAAATTCAGTATTTTCCTAACTTTAGTTTTAAGTCTGTTGGAATCTTGAAATAGATTGACTTTATTTTTGGCTCCAGTTTCATTCACTTTCTTCATTCGAATACTACTTTTGTTTTCAACAAAAACCTTGAATAAGATTAAGTAAATCTATTTTCAGTAAGATTATGATTCTAATCGTTGAAAATATATTACGCTTTCTAAATCTAAGGGGAACAACAAATAAAAGGGAATTCACAGAATAAAACTATAATACTATCAGGTATAAATCCCGTCTGAAAACGACTTCATGAAGAATTTCCAGGATCAAAGCTGAGTAAAACCACAGAAAACCGGAACAAAACATATCCATTAAACAATCTGTTTCAGTGAATCAAAAGATACGGATTGTTGTGCATGAATTGAAATATCAGTTTGACAATTTGAACCAGAATTTCCTTGAAGTGAAACTCGTGAAGCTGTTTATAGCATGATGTATGAGTTGTTTTGGTTTTGCATCACTAAGATTACTATATCAGAGAATGGGAAAACGAAAAGTTTGAAAATTACACTATAACATAACGTCACACACTGTTAAACACATTACACTCGAATCACTTCGTATACCTTGTTATGATGTTGAGTTGTTCAACACCTTGTGTTTTCAGATATTCTTATTGTATAAATATAACAATTAAGTAACGGATAATTGGTTGGGAGTTGACAAGTTAACGATCGCTACCAGGTTAAATCTATTTCAGCATAAGCCGCACATATAGAAGACTACACGGAAAACTTCACAAAGCACGATTTCATTTTTTTCGGAGGGCCATGTATTATAATATACAATGTGGTATGGTCTTAGTTGAAGTAATGTAATTGTCAAGCCTCTGTAGCTTCTGGCCTGAACGTCACTGTTTCCTTTAAGAAAACATAATCTATAGTCCCCTTATTTGAAATTGAAGACACACTAAAGACCGATAGCTCCACGTGAAGTTTAACATCGATTCATATCACAGAATAAAACCTTGATAAAATAAATGTTAAAGAAATTAAATCAGTTCGCTGTGATTTCTGGTTGAACAACTTGCACCAAACAGCATTTCTGTATCTGGCACTTGTTACAGCATACAACCTGTTTATTGTGTTGAAAATTTATTTTTATATTCAGATGGTTATCGCTTTGATTAAGTTCGAAGGGATACAGTCGTCTAAATGACGTGGTATAGGTCTTTGACTTACACTGAACCAGGAAGGAGTGGAAGTAAAGATGAAGACACAGAGAATCCAATTTAGTCTATATAAGTTTTAAAATAGTAGATGATTACCTGCGTAGTATTGATGAATTTTTAATTTTCCCCAGATTCTGTGTGAAATGGGAGATAACTCTCTATCTATATAATCAGACAGAAAACAAAAAAGGATCTTAAAAATGTTTTAGTACCACGAATCTATAGATAATTTCTAGATCTTTGTCACAGGGACGGCAATACAATAATAGTTAATGTGTTATTCTTCTCCAGGGATAGAATGAAAATTCCTGTCGTCGACCAAAACATAGTATAAAAGGTTTGAGAAGGTGGTTGAGGTGTCAGTACTACAAATGTTTTAATAGGCTGTATAAATTATTCTTCAATACTGAGTCAGTTCCAAATACAATGCTGAGATTAAAGCTGATTTGAAGGCTACTTGCAAACTATAACATTTACGTTATCCTTATAAGACTGTAAACTAAAATAATGAAACTAATTACTATCAATAAAGTCTTGAATGCTTGCATTTTCAGTACAGATAAAAGATCTTTATCGAAGAAGGAATTTCATAAAAACTGAACAAATCACAAAAGGTTAGTCCTTTAATAAAACTTTATAAAAACAAGACAGCAGGCAGAGACAACTGAAAGCACAGTTCCCCAAATCCGAAACTACAGACGGATATACTTATTACGTAGCATAACTTTCTTAAATTGAGTAGTGTATAAAATCATGACATTAAAGGTAATTTTAACAAAAATGATTCACTATTAATTTATAGATAGCACTAATTGCATTTCAATTCCATTAAAAGTAAATGTGTTATGACGTCACTATGGCAAAGGCAAATGAATCACAGACGCGGGACTGAAAATTGGATGTGCAAATCGATCGGTGTTCCACGTTTATGAAAAAGCTTAAAAACCTCTTTACAATCTCTTTTGTAAAAATGCAAACAATTGATGTAGGTTTCTGCCTTTTGTGAGCAAATTTCAAAAATTAATTTGAAGATATTCACGCCCCAATTGTTGCTGGTATGACGAGAATAAGTTCGGTAATTCACTGATGTTGTTATGACGTGACTGGTCTCATGTTAGTAATAACAGAATTCATCATTCTTTCTTTCTCTTGAAAATCAGTATGGCCGATCACCAACTCACTGAAAGCAGATAACCGAAAACTAATATAAAAATTTAAAAAAAATATAAGACGGGCAAAGAAAAGGCGTCTTGTCGTTTCGTTGTGAAAATAAGCTCCATGTGCTACAATCTATGCACGTAAATGCTCTAACGAAAATTGGAATTTGATAACCAATAGGCGCTAATGTAACCTCTTCAGAACAACATAGAACCTTTACTAGTATCATAACAAATTCTTTCGTGAATCGATGCCATCCATTAACCAAACCATTTTTTGATATCATTGACAAATTGTTGCATAGCCAAATTCAAAGTAAATATTTTCAGATGACACCATTTCCAGTGCTTTCGTGAATGGATACTGACCCTAAATAAACATACAATGAATTAACCACTCACCTATAATTAATTTCACCATCACCATCCATATCTAATTCTTCTAATAACTGTTGAGTTTCTTCTTCTGTTAAATTGATACCAGTTTCCTGTAAAAATGTTAAACGTGCATTTTTAATTTACCAGTGAAATATGCCGCTGAATATTCTAAATTATCTTATAAGGGATATACAGATCATTGGTCCCCATATCTTCACAGTGTCAAGCAATAACGTAGTTATTATCTGATATATTGACTGCAATATCCACTATTTTTAGATCATGGAATGCAGGATTTGCCAGACAATCAGTGCCCTTTACAGACTGTTTGTTGAGGCCTTTATAGTGGCAGCATTTCTCTACGTACAATCCAATTAAATGCCAACCTCATTCATATCGGATAAAATATCCAAACCATAAAAGCCAAATATTGTATTAGCAGAACCGTGCGTTTATATAAGCAGTTATAGCCCACACAAGCATACACACCATTTTATTATATATTGGTATTTAGTTATCCAAAATAGCCACACATTAGATTCGTTCGAAATTAATATTTATTTTGTCGACATCTAGAGACTCAATTCTAAAGGAATGTGCAACCAATAATGGATTTTCTTAAGTTTTCTATCCTATTAATATATGATCTTTCTGAGAAATTTTATCTGCAGTGGGCCTACTTGTATTGTCTAAGCTTGTTTACTTAAAAACAAACAAAAAATACTAAGGTATGACTGTAAATGTTATGCCACAGTCCACACTTGTATTTCATTGATATAACAGGGTTGTCGACAGAAAGAGTTCTAAACCTTGAGAAAAGAAACGTTCCATAGTGCTGCTGAGGAAGAGGGGTTTATCTGGCTTCTAGAGGATGTTCGAGGGATTACATGAAACAAACAGTTTCTATACACACAGAAACAATGCGGTTATCAAGCCAAAAGTACTGTTGCTTAACTTTAAAATGATTCTACTTTTGATTTGACTTTTTGATACAACGGAGTTAATGATCCGGAGAAAATATGTTTCAGAAATAGTCTGTTATTGGAGGTTTTGTTTCTGTGTGTACAAAGTTAATAGCACTTCATTCACTTACTTTCTTTATTTGTTTCTGATAAAAAAAATAAAATGATAATATGAAGTCTCATAAAGATGCATTTGATTATTGAAAGACGCTTAATAAATTCATTAAGGGTTTTTCAAAAATGACCTAGTTGTGTGAGTTTTCCAGATTTTCCGGAATTCTGTTACTTTATGACACCAGGTTAGTTCACTGATGAATATATACTCATATTGACCATTCTGGAGTAATTAAAATTTATGTTCATGCTAAGACGCAGTATCCCTTTAATAATATCTTTCGAAATATTGATAATCATGCCATATCGAAATCAAACGGTAGATTTCAAATCGACCAACTTACCACTAAACCAATGAGGAATTCTTCGTGCGTAACACTCATACTCTTGTCTTTATCAAACTTATTAAAGAAATCCACAAGTCGTAGGTTATTCTTCTGGATATAACTATGTAGTTTGACCATGGGATGGACTCGTGCTTTTGGTTTCAATGGCGGTTCCATTCCACCGTGTCTCATCTTCAGTTCTGGCAGTTGTTCTTGTACTTTTGCGAAAATCTCGTTGAAATCATTGTTTACCAGAATATCCTAGAACAAAAGTAGAATTCAAATTACCTGTGAAGGAACATGAATGTATACTATAAATCCATTGCAAACTCGATTTGATTTTGATACAACTTAAACTTATTCTAAAATTAAACTTTATCAAGTGGTACACGCACGATACTTTCTCCATTGCTGAGTACAACTTTAAGATTGTAACACAATATACATAAAGATTAGAGAAACTGACAAAATATTAAGACATACCGTAAAGTCTAATTCTTCTAAAATACAATTCGGATTTTTCAAAATGGCGGCACAAATTCCCCAGCAACCGGCTGATTGCATTGGATTTTGACCCATCTGAAAGAACAATTGATATACATGTACAAAGTGGTACTCTCTACTGTGTCTTATATGTCAACTACACATATTGTTGAAAAGAGTTATTTCAGTGTAAAATCTACAGAAGATATCACTCATGCTTCAAAAGTTGCAATCGTAAACGGACCAGCAAAGCCTTCGTCGGTCATGAGGAAGTCAGACAACATGTCAGGCAAAACACTGATGTTTTGGGGGTTCATGTGATGATTTGGACACCTGATTATATTAGAAGAGCCTGGTTTACACAAATACAGTCATGTATAGACATTTATGACGATAATTACTTGATAATGTACCTTTAAAACTTTTAGTGTTTCATTTACAGCTACCCCTTTCGCTAAAACTACAGCTCCTTCTGTATTTATCCGATTATTCCTGAAAAAACTCAGAGATATAATTCTGAACATAAGCGGAATAAGAAGAGTGTAAAGTGTTCTTGATATAGCATCATTATTTTATACAAGATTTTTCTTTTCGTAAGAAATATCAGGCCAACTTACTGAAAAACACACACTAATATACCACCCCAAAAGCACATGGTTTAAGTGTAGTTTAATGGTACATAAACTACACACAATTTCAAGGAACTATAATCCGTATTTTGCCGATCTAATTCTAAATAAAGTAAAACATTTAGTAATATTAGCATTCCTATACTTACGATATATCTAACTCTTCTAAGACTGAATTACCTCGTAGAGCATCTCCCATAGCAAAAGCACCTTCTATTCCAAAACCATTCCATGATAAATTTAATTTTTTCATAAATACATTCGTCTATACAATAACAATAAAAAAAACACTTTGTTGAAAGATAATTTTAACTCAAAAGGTTATAAGATTACTAGTAAACAGTTTGGACAGTAATCTTAGAAATAAAAATATTTGTTGAATCCAGATTTCAGAAACCCATGCTTAATCCTATAAATAATTTCCATATCGAAAAGGATTGATCTTGGAAGGGATCTCACTATTTCCAAATGTCCAGGAAAAAACATAAAGAATTCAGTATTACCTTAAGTCCCAGAGCCACACTAACAGCCCCTCGTCTTCTGATGTTATTCCAACTTAAATCTAATTCTTTGATACAACTATTTTCTGAAATAGCTGGTCCAAAAGCCACACCAGCAGATTCTCCAAAATTATTCTTACTCATGTTGATAGATTCCAGTGTCTTGGTGTTCTACCAAAAGAAATAATTGAAAATGAGGAAAATATGTGATTTTTGATATGATATTGACCTAAATTTACTGGGCGAATGAAACTTTACCCCCTACTTTTTCATTTGAATGATAGCGAATCTAAAACAGAGCATGCTTGCACCTCCTGTCACTGGAATAAATATCTGCAATCATATTATTGACTATCCGATATATATACTAAAGACAGCAAAGCAATGAAAAACCTGTTGTCAGAAACATTTTAAGTAGAAGAAACCAAGAACTGGTTGATCGTATTGCAGCGCAGATTATTGAGATGTTAGATTCTGCTAACAAAAGGTCCCTGATAAAAGCTGATAAAAGAAGATATGATATATTACCATAATTGTATTGGCGAAAAATACAGCGGCTCTGTCATCAAATTCGTTACCTATAATTTAAATGAAGTCATGCATATGTATCAAAAGGCATTTCTTTTTCTTATGGTATTCCAAACATGTTATTCAAAAAACTATTTGGCGGATTTCACTCCAATGCCATTGTGGAATATACAAACTTTGTTTTATCATTACAAACTGAAGTGGAGAACTCGCGAAGGCCCTAACCTAATTAATAAGCAATTCTTGACCATAGAGAGCCAGCCAAAGGGTTATTATCCATCCACGACTACCAACTACCACGACTATTAACTACCACGATCGCTTATTACCAGGTAGAAAGACCTGGACGTTAGTCTGTCATCAACCAACTGGGCAATGATTTTAAAGCTTACCTGACATATTAACATGTTTTAAAGTATTATTCAGTATTAAGGTATTCGCTAAAGTTTCTGCTATTCTAATATCTAAATGGTTGTCGGATAAATTCTGAAACAAGCAAGTTTAGTTAGAGGCCTCCCTTACATTCTAATCTTTTGATACGGTACACGATCTCGTACAGTTTTATTTAATTTCAGGGCTAGCATGTTAACATCAACTCACCAACTTAGTCTTGAATTGTTATAGTCATTTACCACCAATTACTTATCAATACATGTACTTACTAGATGTGTTATATAACAGTTTTCTTTTAACATCTGACATACAGCTAAACTACCTTCAAAACCCAGCCAATTATCAGCTAAGTTTAAATCTGTTATTTCTGTATTGGACTGAAAGAGAACAAGATATTACGACAACTAGAAGTTTCAGACAGTTTTTCTTATCAAAGAGTGAAAGAAGTACATTTCAACCTCTATAATAATAATAATAATAATATCTTTATTACAAAAGGGTAAAAAAATTAGGCCATACAATATCAATGAGCATCAAGATAAGATCCTGAGTACCCACCGACAGGCCTGTCTTCCATTCTGCCCCTTATAAACAACACAAGTAAAACATAAACAAAACAAGAAACAATTACATGTATATACTACAATCGAAAGTCATAACATAACATAACAGATAAAAGGTTAACAATGAGAATGATATTTAAACTCTATGTACATAACGATAGAGGGTTATATAAGAAAAAAAGGAAAAAAAGAAAAGAAAAAAAAAAAATCATGATGACAAACATTCAATGCAAGTTTTAAAGTGTAAATTTCAGATAGATTTTTAGAATGGACAGTTTTAACAATTACACAAGTACAATCCATAATATTGACAATGATATTGTAAAACAAGCAAATAGAGAAGATTTGGAAGCCGAAAGAGTCAGTTCATGTGCTGCGAGCGGGCTACCTAATCCCACTCCATTTCATATTTGTCTATGGAGGGGGAGGTAGGATTTATCCAGGCTCTAGACCAGCTGAAGGATGTTACCACCCCCCCCCCCCCCCTGACAGTAGATTTTAAAATTGCCGATCGAGAAGGCATATAAATATATATTACACTTTATGAAAAATGTAAAATTTCAAGTCGTCAAATCTGTGTATTACGTCTGATCATTGGTAGAGCAGCCCCGAAGACAAATTTCGGGAAAAGGCGTAGACATAAAAAAAAAAAAAAAAAAAAAACAACAAAAAATGACTAAAAACAGAGGTTTACCACTAAAGACATGGCGATAGCTTTCATCCCATCTGCAGCTAGTCCATGGTGACTAAGATTAACTGTATCGTCTTGCATGTGTCTAAGATAATAGGAGACTGGGATCACCTCAACATATTTACAAGCTTCTAGATAGGTAGTTTTACCACTGTGGTCATATTCTGGGGTTGTGTCTGAAATGCAGACAAATGAAATCCATTGTAAGCATTAACAAAACACACTCCAAAAGGTTCAATATGGTACAATTTTGGATTTTCTTTTACCTATTATGTTATCATATACCGTAAAATACAATAAATTTGTTTGTCCGCTATACCACTCTCCATAATTTTTTGTACTAAATTGACGGAAAGTACTCTGCTATCGGTTATAAATATACACATATTTACATTCCCTATTATTACATAACATATAGATTACCATCTGGTTCCAAATCAGTATCCCAAGCTTTTTCGTCAAAAATATCAACTTTCTTTACATCAGAGTCATTGGTTAATTCCCTTGATCTCCTAGAAATGTCGGCCTCGGCATCTGACTCTGTATCAGAATCTGGTAGTTGTGCGGATTTAGATTTAAGGGTTGTACTGGAGGATCCTGTTTTTCTACTACTTGATCGGCTGATGGTCTGAAATAAAAACAAAATGATTATAACTTATGAAGTATAAACTTGAATTTGAGAGCATCTAATTGGCTTAACGTTATCACGATAGAACATAATATTGTATAACAAAATTGAAAAATTCTTTGATGGCAAATGAGATCATCTACGGAAACACATTCAAAATAAACCATAAAGATCTGTATTTAAATTAGATATTAAATCTATGTACACCTCCTTAACATACATTGTGTACTTTTAAACATTGAAGGGACAAACTTAGCGTGTAAACTGTGCTTTATCTAATGTATGTCCGATGTACGTGATATAACCGTTATAATACGCTATGATTTCAACGCTGACTTCTTGATGCAACATATAACTTAGGTCTCTCAAGGATATTATGTATAAATATCAGTATAAATAGTTGGAAAATTGAAGGAAAGTTTCGCCTCTTCTTAGAATTAATCATGGTCATCTCTTAATTATGCCAACGTAAAAAATCAGAAATAAACAAAAATTCCACATTTGGGCCTCCAAATAACGTTTCCTGTAAGACCGTTTGATATGTATCTTGTGGACCAAGGTCAACTGGAGTTTGGCAGACCATCAGCAACTCATTGGATTTATCGGATCACGATTTCTATTTCTACGGTAAAAATAAACATAGCAAAGATTATTTGAGTTTTATAGACTCCGAGATGGAAACCAAGATGCGAGTTCATCATTGCGCTTACGTCAACGTTACTCAGCGATTGGTCACTACTATTAGATGCTATCAAAGTCTCTGAAAATCCCCTCGATGATGGATTCTTAACGGAGCCCCATCTCTTGATTACCCTAGACCGCCTAGAACGATATCCCGTTTGGAAAGTCCACATTGATATCAAATGATAAAATTCATACCTTTCGGGTCGGTCTCCTAATAAATCCAGACATTTTAATTGTATTAAATAATGCTTGTAAATCACATTTCCTTTCAATGTGATGTCTTTCCAAGTCTTTTCACTATACACTGTATATAAACTTATAATTAATAAACTACATCTAAATAGATCAAAGATTTTCCAAATTGTAAAATTTCTAAGTGTGCTATTCCTAAATATCACAGAACTGAAACGTGTTGACTTATCTACTAATATACACTAATGTTTGTGTTCGATATGGCAACGATAATGTTGTTTATACCGCCTTGCCCTCCAATACATGCAAGGTAATGCTAACCTACGCGAGGGGCTTCTAGCTTTTAGTGTATCGGGGCAAGTTATGTCTTATATTTGCATCATTCCATTTGGCATCAGGTATCATATCAGAAAACCTGTTTACAATCCTTTTATTATATATCTTCAAAGCAATGTATAAGTCTAATATGAGGCAAAGTAACCCAACCAAGGAAGGCTATGTATGTATTATACTGCAGAATAAGTGAATGTTATATGGCGACAATAGATTGTTAAACGTATTATATTAAGAATTGAATAGAAACACAAATATGTCATATACAATCCATTGTACCTGTATCCTTTCTTTACTTGGTGTTAAATAACACCTTTTGTTGATTTATAAATAATAAGGCTTGCGACAATCTGGGGGGTTGAGGGATGGAGGGGGAGAGAAAAGTAGGGGAGTGTACAGATTAATGTATTTTAGTGCTTAAGGGTCACACAAATTATTTATAGCTTAAATCCAGAATTAAAGAATGTAACAAAAATGTTATATGTGCAGGACAGTACCCTATACACGATTTCTATTTTCAGTGGATACTCCACCCTTTCTCTTACAAGGGTCGTATTAATAAGCAAATTGAGAGAAAGATTTTAAGTTTGAAGTTGTTTCATTCTGAAAAGTAATACAGGTAACTTAAACTTATAAAACGTCGAACCCATTCCACATGTAGAATGTTACCCAGCTTTGGTTCAATGTAGCTTAGCCAAATTTTCTTAAAGAAACACATAAGGCGATCTATTTCTCCCGAAACTTGCTCAAACACTTCCACGGGGTCATATATTGTGCCATACCAGTGAGTTTGGTCCACGGCGTATATTTGATCATAAAACAATACAATAGTGAAAGGACAAACAATATCAATTTCAAATCATTGGTTGTAAACAAATAGAAATTAGACTTGATTTGGTTTTTTTTTCTAAATGACACTACATTGACTATGTGAAAAAGATCTTTTCTACCAAAATAATGGGTACAATATAAGTTAACCATGGAGTGATCATGTCTTAAAGTTGGGTTCTCTCTCTTTGAAAAAAATACATTTAAATAAATTATTTCCTGGAGGAATGTGGGGAACTACGCATGTGTGCATAATTAAGAACGACTATTGCCAAAGTGGGCACGCTCTGGGTAATCGAAAACATGGACTTAACGATATTTTTGATCGAGTCAACCTAGGCAATTCTCTTCGTAATTATGCTTATTATGGACTAATTAGACAACCTAGTATCATTATAACATCTCCACTTGACTGATATAAATATTAGCGGTCCAATTATCGAATATATAATATATGACTATGTGATGTAAGATAGTCCAACTTTAAAAGCTGATATCCAGTTTTAACAGCTGATATCAAGTTAAAATAGCTGATATAAAGTTAAACTAGAAGTGATCAAGTCAAAAGTCATATCAAGTTAAAATAAAATTGATCAAATCATAATAGCTCATTGGAAATTAAAAAGAAGATGTATCCAAGTTTAAATAGAAAACATATTAAGCTAAAATGGTGGTCATCGAGATGATAGAATTGATCAAGTTATTATAACGTATAAGTAAAAATATCACATCAAGTTAAACTGAGCTATTTTAGCTTATATTAAGTTGTATAGAAATGATTTAGTTATGATAGCTGATATTAAATTAAATGGAAATGATCAAGTTACGATAGCTAATATCAAATTAAAATAGAAGAGATCAAGTTAAATACAGATGTAATAAAATAACTCATGTCATCGGTTTATAATAGCTGATCCGGTTATAATAATTTAGATCCAGTACAAATTGATTTAAGCAAGGAAGGGTCAAATATTAGATTTTCTAATTTAGTAAAAAAAAAAAATAAAAAAACTTTCATAATCTAATCAATCAACAAATAACACAAACCCAAATACCTTTCTCTGTTTAGATATAAGACTACCACTCAATAAGCGAATCTTTGAAAAGTATAGCATATTTAGTGTCTTGATTTAGAATACTGTCACTATTGCATAGCTACTGTATTCAATATTCCTTATATTCTAGCCTTCTATATCAATCCACAGTCATATCCACATTACCGATGCACCGTTGTTAATGCCATTTAAATATGTATTAAAACCGTTCATTTCTACTGAAAGACCATGTTCCTTCAAGTCTTTTATTCCAGCATATGGTTCCAGGATCATTCCGGAAATGTGATATTCACCCGACAAGCTGTGTCGGATATTGATTAACCTTCTCTATCACTATAGAGATTTATAGATTAATGTTTTACCTGTTGGAGGAGATCGCCTACTTTTCTCATACGCTAATCAACGTGTCTATAAAAGTGCACATCATAATACCTACGATACGTTAATACTTTTCAGAATAAAATTCTAAATATAATATATAAAACTGTTAAATTTATCATAAAAGTTCTGTTTCTCCACAGTTTACCGTTTGGACGGGAGTTTTATTTGACTTACCTTCATTTTCATATTAGGCTGCAGTCTGTTTCTAACGATGACAATTCGATCAGGTATTTGAATATGTATATTCATCATTTTGTCTTATCCTTTCGGTATCACAGCTGATACGAAAGGAATTAACTATAATACTCTTGAGAACTCTTTATTCATAAATTCATTAGTGTTTCTTTTGATAAAACCAGATACAAATCCTTTAGATATATAAACAATATTATGGATAATATTATACAACCCCTTTCTTTTTAATTTTAATAACGTTTCAATTCACATATACATCTTTATCATGAAGAATAATGCCACATTCTTCTATTTACAATACATATAATATCCATTCAAATACCACCAATTATTGCTTATCCAAATTATTATTATATTGTAGCACTTCGTTTGTCCTCTCGATGCATGTGTACATCATAATTCTAATGATGGGAGTCATAGATAGAAGTGTTTCGGCTGGTCTAATGGGATATGCTATATATTCAACCCGAATGGACACGGTTAAAATGGTATAAATTAAAAAAAAAAAGGTTTTTAATAACTTATAGTCGATATCTTTTCATATAAAAACTCTCTTAATCTCTTAACAATAAAAGAGATAATAAAGGAATATAGTCTACTAAATAACAATCTTGAGCTCATCTTTGAACTGTCATTTCCACATATAATATACATTCAAATACCACCTATTGCTTATCTAAATTATTATTATATTGTAGCACTTCTTAAACATAAAACATGTATATCTAAATAATAAAGGTATGCAGTCTACTAAATAACAATCTTGAGCTCATCTTTAAACTGTCATTGTGCGTTGCGAATAGGCAAAATAATCACGGCAGTTTAATCAAAAATGAGAGGGTTATCGATTTATAACATGTGGATTTGTACGACTTTGCGATGTGTCATGTATGAAATTCGGCAATATTGATATACTTACAGAAAAATGAATTCATTTTGGATTTTTGGGCTATTTTTAACGTTGGAATAGAAAATTAGGTCTGGAAATTCGAGATAAAAAGTTAATTGTCGTTATTTCCCTAAGTCATGAAATACAATTGTTTATTGTTAGTGAAAATGATCTTAACGTCAAATTTTAATTAAAAAAACATTAAACACTGTTTATTTTTTTAGGTCTGTAATTTTTCCCATAACACAAATATTGAACGACTAAGTACCTTTAAACAGTAGCCTTTTCCTTGCTGACAAAATCAATAAGTTTAAGATATTAGAACATGCAATGGAATAAAAGGTAGCGATTATTGATCTATTGAAAGTTTTCAATCAATGATCATTTCTCATATCGATTACTATAGGTGTTTATGGGTTTATAACTTTTAGTAGAGTGTTTAGAAATCATAAAGATACGGTGCTATTTATATCTTGAACCCTGCTGACTTGTAGATAATTTAAGGGAGTTTTCATAGTATGAGAGATTTATTGTTGAATAGAGTTGATTGTAAGGGGACACCCTCTGACATGATAGATCGTTGTGCCGCCAAAGATTTGAAATGAAATCATTTCGTCATTTGAACATTTTCTAAGAGCAACTCATGCGGCTCAAGACAATTCATTAAGCAAGGCACTACATGTACATGTATATCGATTTATGATATAATGATAAAGGGTATGAGGCAGACAATGTTCCAAGCTAAAAAAAACTTCTTTTGGGATGTTAACTTGCACCTAAAGAATAAGTATTTTCCTTCATCTTTTAATAACAGCTGATAAAATGGGACTAGATGCTAGAGGATATATACTTAAAAACCCAAAAAACTCAACCTCGACGACTGACCAAAACCGGAAGTTGATACCCATAGAAACATGTTCAAACAATTAAAGGAGATGAAATTTTGTATACAGGTTTTTCTATATACTTTCAGAGGTCGCATCTCTTTATAACCATCCTTAAGACCATTCTTCGTATAATTATTTATTGAGTCGAGGAGGTACCAGCAGTACCAAAATTATTATCGTTGAGTCTCATAAGTTTGTTATTTGTACAAAATAAAACTTCAACATGTCTTTAAGCAAACGCATTGATTGTACGTTTAAATATCATGGGACATCGTGAATAATCTTGGACTATACGCTGATGCTAATGGAAAGGAATAAGTATATATTTTTTTTACATACTAGGCTATTACTATAACAAAATTGAATTTACTTACCATTCTAGGCTGCAATCTCTCACTACGCACATTTTTCACCGCATCTTCGTCTACTTCAACCTCGGCCTCAGACTTGTCATTTTCTGTTATTTTTATTTGAACATTTGATTTAACAGGAATATTTTCCTTGTTATTTTTTGTGGACTGTTTATTTGTATCTAAAACAACTGAACTTTCTAATTTTCCATGGGCACTGATGCTTGTCCGTTTCCTCTGCAGATTTTTTGTATTTTTGTATTTTGTCTCAGTTTTCCCAGTAAACGGTCTACTTGATGTGTGTTTTGTGTGATTTGGGGCTCTCTTATGCTGCTTGTTCAGATATTTTCTGGTTTGTAATTTTTTCTCCTTGATATCCAAACATGCATCTGTATCTTCGGGTGGATATACCAGCTCCTTAGGTAACCGGTACGTCATGTCATGGAGGTACACTTTGTTTGCTTGTAAAACAAGGTCACAAAATTCAACTGGTGGCTGGTCTGTACGAAATAATCAAAGCTAAAAAAAGTGAATATGGACATGAATAACACCAATAACTAATCCCACCATATTGTATATAGCCCCTTATACAAGTTTAAAATTGTGACTCCCAATAACGATAAAAGATATCTCGGTCATTATATGCACAAACATAAAAACCCAATATACTCATATCCAATCTGTACAAAGCAAGCCCCGTAGATCTAATCACACCTTTGTTTAAATAGACAGGAAATGGCAAAACATTGTAAATGATATTTGCGTCTGTATTGAATTGCTCAAACTGAATTCGAAGTGTACTAAATCATAAGTAGGCCTATGCAACTTAACTAGTTTTGGTGTTTGGTCTTCTAGGTTAGGTTTTTTTTTGTAAAGAGTCAAGTCAATGATACTGATTGATTACTAGTAATCTGTGTTTCTTATGAATAATTCATGTATTTTTTAAGTTGTAATCATAAGAAACATGTAAGCTACCTCTACACGCGTTTCGAAATTCGTAACGCTTCAAACACATTAGACCTCATTACATTGCTATTTCAGTACTCTATAAGTGCAATATTATTGTGCTAATGCTTGATATTAGGTATACTTAGATTAGTAACGCTCTTAGTGCCGAAACCTTTCGTCATCGTCACCGTCATCAACATCGAACATGTAAATGTAGACCTTCCAATAAAGATTCAGAATTGGTATCCAAATACACACTTGGACTTTAATGTACTTTTTTACATTTCGGATTTCCCATAAAATATAACATCCAAATTCTAAAATAATACATCCATGATCAAAGCATAATCCGTCTAAATATTTTGTTTTATTCGAAAATTTATTAGAAATTGAAACTAGAAAAAAAAACATAGTCTTACCTATAGAGTTTCAGTCTGGTTTATTTCGATCTGAATAGATAAGTCTAGTATATTATACACTGTAATTCAATACCAAACATTATTATCTATTATAGGTTGTCAAGTTAATAAAATTATCATTATCATTCAAAACCCGTATATACAGGCCAATATATGTCGTTACTGCAAAACCTTAGAATTCAAGCCAGCGTATCAGAGTGATTTGAAGGACATAAACGGTTCGATAAGATCTAGTTTTTTTTCTATAATAATTAATATTATGTATGTAGACCTATATATTGTACTATAAATCAATCTTTTAATAAGTTTTTAGGCTTCTTGACCACCATATAGTTCTTTAAATATCACGTTATTTAGAGAGTAATAATGACATTTTTTGAGTGCTTACGTACAATTACATATTATTATTGTCAAATTCATTTTTCAATGCCGGATTGAGATTTGATTTAAAAATATTCAAAGGTGTAGAGTTGACCACATAGCCTGGTAGTGTGTTCCAACGTCGATAACACGTACTGAAAAGCAGTTTTTTTTCTGATATCTAATCTCGTGTGTGATTAGTTCAGTTTCAGATTGCACCCTCTGGTATTTTTTTAATATATTTAGGGGGGGGGGGGG
Source organism: Nipponacmea schrenckii (assembly GCA_030562195.1). Classification (NCBI taxonomy): domain Eukaryota; kingdom Metazoa; phylum Mollusca; class Gastropoda; family Lottiidae; genus Nipponacmea; species Nipponacmea schrenckii. Next base: position 15,830,342 of record CM060201.1, read on the forward strand.
AAACCAGGGCTTTTAGTTTTTTTCTGGAAGGTGAGATTTCTCAAGTGTGGAAGTATCTTGGTTACTCTTCGTTGGACATCTTTAGCATTGGGCACCAAACTGTTGTGGCATATTCCAGAATATGTGAATACACTACTGAAGAAAGTATTCAATTCCTTTGCTTGGTAAGGTAAGGGTCTCGCCACCATCTATAATGACAGATGGAGGCTTTATTCCGGCAATTCTCTGTTCCAAGTTTTTATTTTGTCTTTGAGGGCGTTTATGACTTCTTTGTTTAACAAGAGTTTGTAACTTTTTTTCTGTTTGGTACAATATGAGTCTTAGGAATATGGTAAGTTATCAGGAAATCGATAATGTGTCCATTTATCACAAGTTGTTGGTAATTCCTTCATTTCATACCATGTGTATTTACCTATAATGGATCTTATCTCAGCAGAGTATCTGTATCTGTTTTGAGTGGGGTCGCTTATTTGTGGCCTTTTCTTCATGTAAACAGTAGCCTAATGCTGTAATCGTAGCATTGTTTTTGAAAATAATCATAATCATTTATAAACCTACACAACAGAATAAAAACGAGGTGATCGAGATCGAAGATCAGGTAAAAAAATCAGTTAAAAAAACCTAGACTGCACAAGACATCAAAGTAGTAGGCCTAAGCCTTAATTGAATAACTTCAAATTTAAAAGATATTTTCAGCTTTATTGTCCAGTGTCTATCTATTACGTGTATAATTTACTCTATATGAATGTACATGTAGCCTACTAGATCATAATTAGCATCGGTCAGCATCCAGTTAACCTTACTACACAATAGCTGATTCTATTAAAGGGATCGTAAAGCGGTTTTCTATATCTTTTTTGGGTGTATCGGGGACACTTTTAGCTTCTATTTGGGACAGACAAACTACCCACCCCCACTCACATGCTTCGTGTTATTCCAGAAATAATTTTCCGGAAGTGACGTCTCCGACAGGGTCGAACTGGATAATCGAGGACGACAGACTACATTTGGACTCAGACCAGTAAAACATTTTATCTAATGATTGTATAACGAATTAAGTTCGTTCTATTTTTAGAAATCCTCTTTCTCCCTTCCTTTGGG
>CM060201.1:15831942-15851807 GCA_030562195.1 Nipponacmea schrenckii
CAGACTCGATAATAGTAACACTCCACAAATTTGTTATACTATTTTCTATTTCTCATCCTTAATTCACTAGAACAATTTTGATATCTCACTCATTATTCTTTTTTTAATTAATGTTAGATGACTGGAAATAGAGTACAAGTTGTGTCTATTTTAATGTTTAGATTACCTCATGCTATTCCTGCCTAATATATATCTTTTTTAAAACTTATAACTCCCATTATTGAACATGAATTGAATTACAGACAGATTCAGAACTCAAAACAATATGGCTTTAATCAGATATATGTACATGTGAATATAAAATATTACCAAAGAACTGAATCTGTAATAAGAAATAAAACAGAAAAAGAAACATGTTGTTACTCAGGCTTTCATGTACTACCATTAAATTGTTATCAAAATTTTTACCATGACTTCAACATAAAAAATTATTCATTATTTTGATATTATTTTTATTCATCTGTTAAAAAATATTTTGAAGTGATCAATATTGTTATAAATTCATTTGGCCAAAGTTAACTTATTTAAAGAAAGAGTCCTCATATGAATTAATGTAATGTACTGGCTCCAGCTTTCACATAAATAGTTAAAGGGATACTACGTCTCAACATGAACATAAAATTTAAGTTCTCAAGAATGGTCAATATGAGTATATATTCATCAGTCAACTTACCTGGTGTCATAAAGTAACATAATCCCTTAAAATCCATTAATAGAGCTTTTAACTGTGTTAACATTTTCACTTAGATATTTCTTATATGATTATTTCTGTCATTACTACCTATGAGATTATAAGATTTGTATTATATTGCAGAAGATCTGTACCTCAAATATGGATTCTTAAAAGTGAAAATGGAAGAAGATTTTTTTATTTTTAGTAACCTTGTATTAAATATTGAGGATTTGAATTTTGTTTTTAAGACATATTTTTGTATGAATTTGTATTTTGTCATATTTTTTCTGTTAATTGTTTTTTTTAAGGTAGATATTTGGGCCATTCAGTGATAAGTCATATTTTATTTTAGGATGATAAGTGTGCATTATTTGAAACTTAACAATGAAAAAAAAAATTATAGACTTAAATTCATTAGCCTACCATAAATAGACTAATTTAACTTATGATTTGAATCTTTCATTAAAATATCTTAGGTTTGCTAAACATGTTATTCATAAGAGAAAGCAGTAAGTTTTTAACATGATATAAATGAATTGTTATTGCTCATGAAAGTTATATTAGATTTGTTATTTTTGTTATTTGAATGTTATTGTGATAGAAATAATATATTTTTAGAAGTGGTTTCATTTAGGGCCTACATTGAATATTAGTAAAATATTACGATTTGAAATATTACAGTTTTTACATGTTTTTATTATGCAAATCTTTCTTTTTGCAATACTTAGAACGTATGACTATTTTTAAATGAATTGGGTTGATATATTAGTATATGAGTTCATGTACAATATTAATATTAATAAGCATTGTGTAAACTAATGTACTAGTTTCTTCATTAGAAATCAGACTGCAAGGGTCAAGAATTAAAATGTTAGGTAGTTATTACAATAAGAAATTCAAAGAACAATTACGTACTCACAGGCTTGTTAAGTAATACTTTAACCCCTTTTTTTATATATTACTTACTTGATTTATTTTGTAATATTGTGTAATGTCCTGTAGTGCCCTAGAATTTTATATATTATAATTCATACCATGCTAATTATTATTAGTTTTTGGTTATTATCTTTATTATATGTATATGTTATGTAATAAATGAATAATATCTCAGAGAAATCAAGATAGCAAATACATGTACCTGTTACCTAAGAGAAATCAAGATAATAAATACCTGTTATCTTAGAGAAACCAAGATAGCAAATTCCCTGTTATCTCAGAGAAATCAGCAAATACCTGTTATCTTATAGAAATCAAGATAGTAAATTCCCTGTTATATCAGAGAATCAAAGACAGCAAATACCTGTTATCTTAGAGAAATCAAGATAGCAAATACCTGTTATCTCAGAGAAACAAAGACAGCAACTACATGTAGCTGTTATCTCAGAGAAATCAAGATAGAATATACATTTACCTGTTATCTGAGAGAAATCACAATAGTAAACGCCTGTTACCTTAGAGAAAAAGGGAAATCAAGGTAGAAAATGTCCATTAGAAAGCTGGGAACCTTACCATCTGATTGTAAACATTATAAGTACATGTATATAGTTCATAACCCATCATTTTATTTCTTCATTTACTATATATTGTCCTGGATTGCTTCCCTTCAATAGATTTTTTTGAAAGTGATACATGGCATAGTTCTCTTGTCCAATGACTTAATAAGGCAGTGGATATTCAGAACATACTTTACTCATGAGATAAAGCTTAACTTTGGAAAACCTTTTTCACAATCCGAACTATGCTGAAACCGCACTAAATTGTGTTCTGGATGATATCAAACGTTCTGTGGATGTTGGGAAACTTCCTTTGTTGGTTCTGCTGGATCTGTCCGCAGCTTTTGATACGATTGATTCTGGTCGCCTGATTTGTCGACTCCAACATGACTATGGCCTACATAATGTGACTCAAATGTGGTTTTCTAGTTATCTCTTAGGGAGATCTCAGTATGTTGAAGTTAATGGCATATCATTTGTTGATTCCATACTCACCTGTGGAGTTCCACAGGGGTCGGTTTTAGGACCTATCCTGTTCACATTATACACAAGACTTTTAGGAAAACTTATTTTAGACCACGGTTTCGCCTATCACTGTTTTGCAGACGATAAGTCAGTGATTGCGAAATGAATCCTGCAAGTCAAGACAACATGTTGGTACAAATTAAAGGCTGTATATTTGAGGTCAAGACTTGGATGCCAGATAATATGTTGCAGCTAAACAGTGACAAGACTGAAGCAATAGTATTTGGGTCAATAAGGCACCTGCTAACTCCAGAATCAACAGCAACCTTGGCAAGATCTTTAGTTCTGTCTCAGCTAGACTACTGTGCTAGTCTCCTGTTCGGTACCTCAAATGACAACTTGACCAAACTACAGTGACTCCAAAATAGAGCAGCTCGTATAATATCGAGGACTAGACCAACAGAACACATAACTCCAGTTTTCAAGGCTCTGCACTGGCTAAAAATCCAAGAACGTATTGATTTCAAGATTTTATCCTTAACATACCAATGCATCAATCATACAGCTCCATCCTATCTCAGGGACTTAGTTCATATTAGAGAATCATCACGATCTCTTCGATCCTCACAACAGTCTTTTCTTAAAGTGCCATTGTTTAACATGAACACTGTTTGGGACCGGTCTTTTATTATGCTGCTGCTACACTGTGGAATTCCTTACCAGGCGGCATCAAATGAAATGAAATGAATGGAGTTTTACGTCCTACTTTTCTGCAACCAGACGGCATCAAACGTGCTCCATCATTAAATGTGTTCAAATCAAAGCTCAAAACCTTTCTATTCTCTCGTTATGATTAATCTAATCCACAATGGGACAATCTATAAGCGCTTCGAACATACTTTTTGTGTGGTGTTACAGCGCGTTAGAAAATGCTATTATTATATTATTATTATAACTGATACTGAGATTGAAATAGATCTAAACAGTATACAAATATAACCCAATACAGGAATACTTGATTGAATGAGTATCAAGAACTACTTTAGCTTTTCTGTTTAACAGTGTTATAAAGTATCCATATTATTCGGAATTCGGACCAGAAAGAAATCTGTGTGAGTCTATTTCATTAAACTAAGAAAAGACAAGTGTTATAATTACGGTCCCTTTACGATCTCTTTGTAATCAGCTGTAACTGTTTAGTGAATAATTTAATTGTATATCTGTAATGTACTGTAACAATATTGTATTTTATCTAAGATTTTACTTGACACTGAAACTTCTTTGTGTATTGGCAATATATTTTATGATGAAGATTTTATGAAACGTGTGGCATCGTTAGTGGGGTTATTGTACTGTAGGATGGTAATCGTAAACCCTATGCGCTTCCGCTTTTGGAATTTCAATCCAGACATTTGCCCCTAACCTCCTCCAATTACCAGAAAAATTGTGTTACGGTCACATATTAGTCTGTTATATGAATAAATTCAGATACCCGACACCAAGCAGTCAGTGGCGTAGATTTGGGCAAAATTAAGGGGTACCTAAAAAAAGAAGCCGATGCCGTCAGGATTTCATAAATTGGCATACTTGCAGTGTAGACAACGCGGGCAGTTGATTTTCATCTGGACGACATCTATAAAAAGTTAACAAAATAATCAGGGACTTAGTTATGGCTTACTAGAAAATCAGTTGACTGGAGGTATTACAACTTATATAAACTGAACAATTAATAGTTAATTGAATAGTTAATTATAGCTGTCAAAACCTTGTTTATGTCAGCAACTATCTAAATACCTATCAGAACCTGGGTTCGTCTAATTGAGACTTTTAGAGCCTAAGACATACGAGGATCAAAAGAGCTAGCAACTTTATCATCTTAGAGTGACAATGAAATGAATGGAATTTTACGTCCTACTCTTCCTAAAAAATGACATAATCAGATCCTAAATTAGATTTTAGCTTTTAGACAACATGCTGACCAAAGGACTACAGAAACTGAGCAAAATCAAGCAAATTTTACTTCCCAAAAGTTAGAAACACGGCTATCAGCATGATCAGCATTTTCGTCATGTTAAATACATATTTCTTAACTATACACTGGAGATAATAACAACTAAACAGCCTCTGACAAAAGTAAGAAAGGAAATTGAATTAGGTCAATCGGATACACATGAAATAATTGACAATCTCACACGGTTGAGAAATATTTCATAGACAGGTTCCTCTTAGAGGGATGCGACAAAGATTTCTTTCATTTCTGTACATCTTGTGTCACATAATTCTATTGCCCTGTTCGACTCCCATCACCATTTGTATATAACCCAGCCCAGACCTTGAGATCATGATCACACACTCCAACCACACCCAATATTAACCCACCCGGCCTGATTTCGTTTTAGAATCGATTTAGTTACCTACGCTAATGTTATTGTTTGAACTATACGCCAAATGCTTCACAAAAGTTGCTCGGATAGTGAATTTGCCATGACGCTGTTTGATTTAATTTGATTTGTAGCGGTATTTGCATAACTCTTCAAACATTAACGTCATGACTGGTGTTGGGTATTATAGACGTACTTTTCATGTTTGGCTTATTTACATAAAAATAGACAACTTTTGGCTAAAATATTGTCCAAATCTAGATAAATTAATTTTTCTCACAATAGTGATAGGAGGGAATCAACATGTCTTGAAAATGTATAACGTACATAAAGAACTATTCTAGAACACCCTTCCCGGCGTTGCCCTTCAAAACGGTCTTTTTATAGACCATCAAATAGCTGATATCAAAGAAATCTTCAAGAGATGTACTGTAATTACAGGAAATGATTCCATCTAATCATTATATTGGTTCCGATTTAGAATTATCACCGTCATTACACAAAATGAGGTCACTGACCCGGGATCTGGGGATAATTCTTTGATGATAATTTGATCATTGGAAGATTCAATAGTTGGTGGTGATATTTCTTTTCAAATCTATTCTTTTTGTCTTCATCTCTGTTTCTTTTCATGCCAGTCTTTCTATAGAAAGTAGGACAGTTTACAGTGTGTGACTAGCATAAATACCCGTACAACCGCTTTGGTTTGTAGGAATTGAACTGACACTTCTACACTAAAATTTGTATTTTAATGCCAAAAAATGGAAACCCACAATATCCAGGTTTTTTCTTCAATAAGATTTCAAGCTGATTCATGAACTTTAGTGACCGACAGTTTGATGCGCCGTAAAAATCAGTTTGATTGGCATTAGTTATTTTACTTTGATGAAGCACTCAAATATATTACGATATTCGGATTCAATGCCTAAAGCTGATAAGAACTCAAGGACAATTTCATGTGCTCTCGTCCTTTCCTTAACAAAACACACCACCACGTTCCTCTAGCCGCTTTAATTGATCAGCAGACGAAAAAAGCCCACAATCAATAAAAAAATCGCAGATACGAATAACCCAGGATCCCTGTATTTCCTTTAATCATTGAATAACTACAATTCGGATCATATTCAATTAGATCGGGTTCCATTTTTGTCATGTCCAGAAAAAAGTTGGTCAGAAGTCCAGTCACGTCCATTGGCCAGAAATAGTCCTTCTTAATTACTGTATTTTTAATATTTTAACTTCTGGTTTATTGCTGTAATAAGTTGACCATTAAAGAGATATGGTATTTCAAATATTTACAAAAACCTGTTTGACTTGGAAATCTCCCCACTTTCCAAAAATAAATTGCAATGCCACTAGTACGGGTTTTTAAGCAGTTAAAGTAAAAACATTAATAGGGTTATACATAGAAATTGTTCCGTTTGAGGCAAAGCTAGGTTGTATTTGGTGTGCTCAGAAAAATGAAGTTTGGCATTTCCGAAATAGTAATGTAACTGGAAGGCATTACGGTGCGAACGTAAAACAAAGCGGAATCAGATGACTATGCGATTTTACATACACACACGAACCCGCCATCAACTCGAGCACAAATATAGAATGGTAACCATCAATACCCAAAAGACGTGACTTTAAATACCCAATTGAAATATACTTCATTTAAATTTGGCAGACTACTGTCTATATCTTAACGTCCCAAGATACAATTTAATTTTATTGCCGTTATTAAGCTGAATTCAATAACCATAAGTTCTTCTTATTAAAACTGATCAATGAATATATATAAGAATTGCGGATATTTCAAATGAAAAGAATAATAGCATGCCAGGCAAGATAGCCTCATATATGCCTCCTTGCAGCTTCGATTATTAATAAAAATATATTTGGCTGTAGCAATCACCAGCATGAAATATTCAACTTCTATTTGTACACATCCTTTAATTTTTAAGGTGATCATGAACAATATTGCAAAGTTTCAAAATCCCACAAGAATTATGTCAAGAAAATGGAAACTCATTTTTCAATAGGCTTCATTCTTGGCTGATTACAAATACTCACTTAGATTAATAATTATGAACAATAAACTCTTTATTTTATCTATTTATTTCATTTCAAACTCTTGTCTTCTAGAGTGTAAACGAGCTAAAAAATCGAATGGGTTTTCAAGAACAAGGGCAATAATCTAATTAAATATATTTCGTATGTTCAATAGGGTTTATCCTTAGGTAATTACAAACGTACTATACAATTTTCCTCAAGAAATGTGACTTCTTGAGTGTTAAATAAAATTGAAGGTGGACGAACATAGTTTGCTATGTCAAATGAAGAACTTTCTGTTCGATCCAGTCAATTATTTCATTTGATATAGCAAAATGAAAAACATTGACTGAATCGAACAGAAAATTCTACTAGACCAATGCAGTCAAGTTCTAGTAGAATTTTCTGTTCGATTCAGTCAATATCTTCATTCAATATGTTCGTCCGCCTACAATTTTATTTAACATAGCCAATGAAGACAAGTAACGCCATGTTATGTAATTAGTGAATGCTGGGACAGAGGCTATGGCCTACTCTCCTAGGAATTCAAACTGTCGAGAGATCTTTAAAAATGTTGATTTTGTCAGTAAGGCTGTCGAATGTCTGTGCGATTAATATATTGAAAACATGTGTAACACGCTATGATTAACGGGAATAATAAAATACTTTTTCTAGAAGATACATTAAACTCTAATCCTCCATTCTATATATGAGCTGTAAATCATTACATTAATATAATACATTACATTACATTAATAATAATAAGTGGATTAGGCCGGATTTCTTCTCGCCTCTGTCGATACGAGATTTAATAAATCAAATTAATCACTTGCAGAAAGAGGAAAATACGAAAAAATGATTTAGTAGTAAAGAGACAATCTTGATAAAAGACCAATGCTCTTGTTACACACGTTTTTGTAATATGCAGGATTTTTCAAAACCGTGCCGTGCTGAAAAAGCTTGTACTTTAGGGGATGGTAGGATGGTTTTCTAAACCTCCCATGAGTAATGAAAACTTTCATTTCTGTAGTCAAAGAACTGTGGTTCATGTAATTGCTCATAAAATAAGCGTTTAAAACGAGGATAACAGGTACCTTTCGCGATATCGCTTGAATTCTAAAACATTTATTTCAAATTTAGTCACACTTCAGAAGTACAGTATTCTTTAAGTCACCTTGGCTCTAGAAAATGAGATTAGAACGCAAAAATAGCAGAATCTTAATACATGACATGTTTTTACCGAGAAAAAGATTATCTCTGTAATGCAGCACGAAGTTACGACATTCATCATCCATTCACCGATATCTTATTAATCCAATTATGAAATAATGGATTAGTATCTTATCTCTCACGACACGTTTATAAAAACACATTTCATAGAAAAGAGAAATTCTAACATGATCCTGCAGCTAGTTGAAAAGCTAGTCGTAAAGATGTCGATTTAAATTGATTACTTTTCTATTTTCCAAATCGATTAAGATTTTCCGTTTTCGAAACAAAAATTCCTGAACACTGTTTGAAAATACTGCATGCCCTATACAACTGTAACGGTAGATTCAAAGAATGTAAAGAATTTAATGAGACAGAGTAACTAAAGATATTACAAGAGATAAAAATTAAACAACTAAAAAACAGTCGTTACAACTAAAAATCAACACGACCAACATAACATTAACCCAACGTCCAAACAGACAGACCAATAGCTACAACATTAACTGCGACCTGAGCCTTTCTCTATGAAATTTTGTGTGTAAAATCAATTAACTACATGTATTTGATAAACAAAACGTCCACCGAGAAAGTTTTAAAATGTACGAGATGTTATTTACGTTTATTATAGAAATCCAAAGCACTCGGTCTATTATGCAATTTGTAAGATAGCCACATAATATAAATTTAAATAATATTCAAATCGTCTTAGCTCTTTGTCCCCTGATTTCCATAATCAGCCTGATCTGATATAATTGTATAATTAAGAAGAAATCAAACTGTCTACAACATAAAACGTTTATTGCAATTTACAAGGGATTTTTTTTTTCATATTTACCCAACACGCTTATAGTGTGGTAATATTCCAATTAGAGACTTTGATAGCAAGTCCACAATAGTCCCGCTTTGTCCATAATTTGGTAATTGGACGCTAATTGAAATAGTCTGTTCTATTTCGATTTTCACCCTTTTGGACTGATAGGCTAGTAATGATGGTAACCTTCTGTTCTATCGACAGTGTTTCCCTGAACCATTAGGGGTTTGCATAATTCTGTATCTAAAGTAATTTGTTCCTGTTTTATATTCTTTGCCTTATAATAAATTTTACAACCACTCCTGTTCTACACCTCATTGAGTCGGATTTCTTTACCTAATAAGCTACTGCAGTATACAATAGGGTAAAGTTTGTAACAGTGGCTTAGAAATGGACACATATATTTGATCTCGTTTGGTCGTTTTAATAAACTCAGATTTGAATAGTATATAAATGAATTGTTTTGCCGCCTTCGTTCTATTAACACAAATTAATGGAAGAAAACTCGTCCAGCTTCCAATTACATTTGAAGAATCAAACCATATCTGATTTAGAAAAATGTAAATAATAAGTAGTTTTTCGTTTTTGTTACTACATACAATAAAGTCGAGTTGTGAAAGGAAGAAATATTTCCTTTAAACTTACAAAGAATTCTGAAAATGTGACATATAAAGTTGAAACGCATTCATCACACTGTCAGTTAAAAATATGTATTACGACGAGAATTTTTATTTGATTCAGTGCAGTACAAGAGGAAACATTGACCTGTTCGTATACAAGCTATCAGTCAAAATGACAGCACAAATATTGCAATAACTATGGAAATGGGTTGCGGCCGTTTTTTCTGATCTTTACTTTCACTTTATAATTTCTTTTCTTTGTTTACTTCTTGGCCAGAAGTCGAGAGTAGTATAGGCCGCTGCCACCAACCATAAAAACAATAGCACTCTGCAGAGAGATGTCGAAATTATCATAAACAAAGTCATTCATATCGATATTTCAAATATATTTTTGATTAACAAATGTCAAAATGTTCGTTTTTTTTATTGATGCTCCTCATATTGCAATTCATACTTCAAAAACGTTTTCAAATTTTCCTGTGGGGTTCATTTTCATATTTCAATGCCTTGTAGATTATCTGTGCTAATACATAAATTAACAAAATACGCTTTAGTATACTTTCTTAACTATGAAGACGAGAAAAACAATAGATGACAACTGAAATCATCATTTTAATGCAAACCTATTGATTCGTTTCGTGTTCGTTTATGCTATATATTTTTAATCATATTGACCGCAAATGGGGCAAATAAGTTTGGACGTTGTTCCAAAAGTGAGCGCATTTGCATGACTTACTTATTTGATCTACGATTCGCCCTGTAACGCCCACTCGAAATAGAAATCATAATTTGTCTGAACAAAAATTACCAGTCAATCGCATTGCAACATGTTTCTTGGTAAGCATTGGTATGGGTAGCAAATATTAATTAGTTTGAAGGCGTAGGCAGTTTCCACTTCTTATTGAGATGTCTACACGTTGATATAAACCTCGATAGATATCAATATGTCTATTTATATATGTATAAATTTGGTACATTGTTGTCAATTTGTCATAAATAGCCGCCAGTGAGACTACAGTCTATAATGGGGATAAAAGGTTGGAAGTTAATGTTGGACTTTTTCTTCTGTTTAGAATAAAATGAATCAATGAGGCCATCATATCTAAAAATAATAATCATTTTACTAGATTTCAAATTCTGTTGCAATTTTTAAACAAAGGTAACCTATCTAACAATAAGAAAACGCCAGAATACATCAAATCAATTCAAGTTATTGAATTGATGAGATGCTTCGGACTATGATATCTCCAAAGTTTTGAGGTACTTTTAATTTAGCTATTCCATAAATAAAATACCCAGATAAATGTATTTAGCACGTTAGATCTTAGCACAATTTATTTGCATTTAAAAACTGTAATTTAAATGAAAGCACGGTGTCACAGCGATGGCCATTTATCGTCGGTTTTACCCGTCCATTTATTTTGGAAATAGTGAGAAGTGTAATTTAAATAAAAGCATATTGCGTAAAATCTACTTAATGATAAATAGCCAACACACCTTTCTCTGTACCAGGGTGGGTCGAGGGGGGGGGGGGCTGGTTTGGTTGGTAACTCTATATATTTTAAAGACAAGGTAATTTATACCTTGCGTATGTTGATAAAATGTAGTGTTAAAATGATATGAAAATAGAATTTTCACAAAATACACGGGCCTAGGACAAAGAGAGCTAGAACTATATAATTCGAAGAGCTGTTATAATGTCACCATTATTTTCGTGTACACATGGGAGTATTTTTCTTGGAGTTATGTGTAACTGTTTTTAACAATAAGAGAGGCATTTGTGGCCGTGTGATTGTATTTTACTACAAATAGGATGATTTGGTTATCATGTGCCGAGTTGGTCCATCCAATAACTCTCGCGCTGTAATCTTCGGTGCCTAGGCTTGATGTTAGAAAAGGTACAAATCCAATAGGTCATCAATGGAGTGGTCGGGAAGATTAAAGTGGTTCGCAATAGGTCTATCTATGCCATTCACGATGTCACAGCGATGGCCGTTTATCGTCGGTTTTACCCGTCCATTTATTTTGGAAATAGTGAGAAATGCGTATATTTTTGCAGATCCCACACGCAGAAACTCAACACGGCATTAAACCAAAACCATTAAAAGGAGGAGGGGTTCATTTTAATGTAGTTGTTTACTTTCATTTTGACTAGTTTCATTTTCATGGTCATGCTATTTAGAAATTTGTGTACAGAAGCCAAGTTTTGGCCAGGCTTTCATGTGACACATTGGAAAGTTTTCAAAGAGATTTCTAGAAAAAGTTATAGAAGGTTGAATTTCGTGATTTAACATGGAAACAGATGGTAAATGAATTAGGCCTGCTGGGCAAAGTTCTTTTATATCAGAAGACAAGAGGATTAGCTTACTTATGGTATCAGTGTACAAGGCATTAATAAATTTGTCTACGGATATAAATATAAGCTGTTCCTTGCGGCGAATCAACCGCAAATATTTTCAATAAGACCAATATCACTATGTGGAATTAGTACCAATTAATTGGTAGGCTAATTGATTAATAATCAATGATGTAATCATAACATGAAAAACATCTCTCAAAATGTACTTGTTAATAATAAATTACTTTTTTATGAGGGCCGACTGAAAAGGTTTGAAACTAAGATATTCAATAATGATAAAATTGTCAAGTTCAAAGGAGACAACCGATACAGGTTTTAAGAATCACGTACGTAATAATTAGGTATAAATCTTTGATTACTCCTAAAGATTGCCGCAGATCTACTGATACAAATCATATAGGAGTGTTATGATTCAATAAAGTTCCAATTGAACATGTTACTATATTATATACTGCAGTAAATCGATGTTTTATAATGATTGTTATGGTTCATCAAATTCTTCAAAATATTTTTAGACCCAGGTAATGGCTCAAAACTTTTCTGTCACTCCTCCCATATTACTATTATAACATTAATAATGCAGTATATGGATGGATTATAAAGATTGATCACTTTAATAACTGTCATTCAATCAAATATACCTATAAATAAGCTATTTATTCTCCTGTCAAGCGCAATATTAAGAAACTGTTCGTGTTCATGAATACAGAATCATGTATTGGGATTTCTAAGAGAGTTATCACTACTTATGTACATGTATTGCACTTTATGCTGCAATATCACGCCATTGTGCAATATTGTATTATGAAGGCCTATAGATATAAGACACTATACACGTATTAGTTTTTAGGGCTGTCTGAAATGAATGGGTCTATTCTCTCGTTGTAGGAACTATAATGGTCTTATAGGACGTTTCAATGGTCCAGGAACCAACATGTTTACTATTTCTATAAAGCATCTGATTTTAATTTTGCACATAATATGGACATCATACCCCAACCAGACACAAAAGCCGCAAATGTACGCTCTTCAACAAAGCTTTGGTGTATTTTTTTAGCACGAACGGCATGTCTTCGATCTTTCCCCAGGTCGATCTCGGATCCGACAGAATCTGGAAAACTGGATTTTCAACAACTGCTCCCATTTTGGAGATTGTAAAATGACTATCAAATCGCAGTGTTATTTACCACCCATTGCTTAATGAATCTTGTCGAACCACGAAGTAGCTTGATGTCTAATTTCTCAAAATGAACATTGAGCGTTTTATTATTAGTATTTACCAAGATTGCAATGGATACTCGATTCAATTATAGAATATATTTTCGAAGACAGTATAATGTTTTAAATTTTCAGTTGCACATTGAATCACAATTCTTGGAGATGTAGGTAAGGTTACAATTTTTATACATCGTACATTAATAATAGGTTTTGTCGCGAGATGTGTGAATAGAGTACATACAAAATATAAACTGCTTTTCTAGTGCATGCAATAAAGTAACGAATGTTGCCAATTTTATTATTGTGAATAGGAGAAACCCAGACGAATCAAATCACGCAACAGATGAAGGAAGGATATATATTTTCCAAACGACTTGAGATATGGAATTATAAAGCCTAATAATACCTCAAAAATATATTTGGTACTTAATCGAAAAGAGATGTTGGCAAACACTGTAACCGTTGCATCGAGTGAGATTTTCATGGTCAGACTTTGACTTGTATTATCCATCACAGTGAACAGTGATTGGTTAGATTTCATGAAGATTTTTGATTCTACGTAATTTATATACATGTACATGTATTACAGAAAACAATATGAAGGCAAATTTACTTCATAGATCTTCATTTCTTTCCAATGGTAAAATTGATAAGAGTTAGTTTGATGCTGAACTTTAATCTAATACTCTAATTAGCTCCTAATAATAACATCAAAATATCCTATTCAATAGAGCATTTAATTCACCAAATCCAGACAAGAGAATATTTATAATAACTCTTCACAAAACCTTCATAAGGTCGGTGATATTAAAAACTCAAAAGTCTATGAGTCGACAGCTGGAAATGGTATGAAAGGATTGCACATAAATAGAATCCGTGACTTTGATTGCCACAGAACAGAACAGTCTGATTAAAATGTCTTGTCACAGAGATTAGGCAAACTTGATGCTTCGAGTTGAATGACTCGGGTTAAAAACGCTGATCTGTATCAACTATATGTCATTTTATTATTTGGGTTTGTGAAGTGACCAAATAAAAAAAATAGAAAGAAGAATCACAATCCAGAGTCTGCGGTTTGCAATGACCCGAAAAATTTGATGGCTCCTCTGAAAATATTCTGACAGCCGGCCAATTACATTAGTCCAACTAAGACCATATCCCATTGCTTACATAACTTCCCCTCCGAACAATGGAATCTTACAACGGACATGCCAATGACGTTTGGTTTACCAAATAGGTTCGCTTTATCTGTTTATCGTCTTGGGAACGTAAACATAGACGATAATAATATGTAGGTTGTAATGCCAATACATTAAGAGTTTCATCTAGATACATGTGTTGATGTATTTTACACTATAGCGCTATATTTTATCAATATATTATTTGCTTCAAGTATCACACATTTACACATGGTTAAGTTTAAATTTTCTTTAAATTACAGTTTATGCTCTATAGAAATTTAGTTCTAACTTTACTTTGGGCAGAATGGAGCGGTCGTACTAAACATAATTTTTTTTAAAATCGCTATAATTCACTGAAAGATCAAGATTTAATCAAATTATTGGAAAGGTATTAATTTTCAAAGGCGAGTGTAGTGGAACTAATTGATATTCTCCAGTTATTCACCAATGCTGCAACCAAACTATTCATATTCCACCCGTGTACAACTTTTGATAACTCTACGCTGTCACTCTTCAGGACATATCAGTTGAATGTACGAGATGTAATGCACACCCACCAGTCAACAGTGAAAATATATTAAAAGTCACAGGTCCGATCATATAATATATACTACAGAAAATGAAATAATTGAAGTACAGCGTGTATTTTACAATTTGGCTAATATTTCAGGAGTAAAAGTAACCATATATTGTACCCACATCACAATACAATGTCCAAAATTGGAACAGGATCAACTTTTCAGAAATCACAACTTGACAACTCGTGATATCGCAGAAAGATTGCCTCTGGCAACACACATTAAAAGAATCACGTTTGATGAAATCGCACAAAATCGTCTCTCGATTTTGTTCAGGCCTCATTTTTCTTGCATTCTACAATGCTTCTATACTCATTCACTGTGTCAAGGATGAAATCTTGTTAATGATGTTTTAAAGTAGGCTTTCGTTTACGTGATAGTTGAGATTGTTGTGAACAGTTTTATTTTATTGAACGCAGTATTCCGAACTTTACAAAGTATATATAATTATGTATATCATCGTGTGCTGTCCGAGGTCATCTTGCTATGACAAATTGTTAAGTTGTGGTTGTTAATTTCTTGCACATTATTGGACTGCAAGTGAAGCCTTTGAAAAGTTCAGCCTGTTCCCATTTTAGATATTGTATTTGAATGTGGGTACAATCTATGGTTATTATTTATCCACGTTGAGTGTTATATTATAAAATACACATACACGATTATTTATATACAACACAACGATGTAAAAGTGAAAAAAGTTTAAACTTCCAAAGGTGATGAAGATGATTTGATTGTTTGGGGCAGTGAACTTCTAAGTATACTTGCAGTGTAGTGGAAGGTTCGTTTTATTGCTAAATTCCATCATGTTCCACATATTCTTTCAGTTCGTCTACGAACAAGCATAACAATAGACGTTGTCAATAATAATATTTCGCTAACAAGCATAACAATAGACGTTGTCAATAATAATATTTCGCTGTCACTTTATTTTTATACTTATCTGGTTGATATTGTGTTTGATGTCTAATTCAAAAACCTATATTACAAGTACACTCTGAGTGTACGTGCGTTTTGGGGTGTATAAAGGTAACAATTATAATAGAACAAGACAATATATAATGGATGGTAATGGATACTAATTATATTCCAATAAATCTTTAATTAGTGGAACAGTAGACCTAATAAAGATACAGACAAGAAGAAGTACTAGTGTAGGCTGGAATTCTCTGGAATATCTTCCTCGTTCTCATTTTCTTTACATCAAATGTACTTTGCTTGTTGTATTATATCTTGAAAGTAATACTGCGTCTAAGCATGCACATAACATTTTAGTTCTCAAGAATGGTCAATATGAGTATATATTCATCAGTCAACTTACCTGGTATCAAGTAACAGAAGCCCTTCAAATCTGGAAAACTCACAAAACTAAGTCATTTTTAAAAAAAACCGCATAATTAATATATTAAGCTTTTTTCAATAATCGAATGCATCTTTATGGCTAATTACTTAGTTATTCGGATATTTATTTATTATTTCATGTAATTTATGGCAACAGGCATATTTATTGATGAATAGAACTCTAATTGGCCAAGTTTGAAATTTTCATATTTTATGTCCATTCTTAGATCTATTATTCCCTTTAAAATACTCCCAGACTTTTGAGTGAACGTTTATGTCCGTCCATCAACAATTAGCAACGTCTTTCTTTTAGATGTATAGCTCAATTCATTCGAATAGCAGATGTACATGACGTCTTTTTGGATTGAATGCAATGTTTTCGTATTTCTCATGTCTATGACAGTAAATGTACTTTGCCTGCTTCATCTTTTTAGTGAGGAAGTGATGAAGCTTATTCGATAAGTACAGTGAGAGTTAATATCGTCTAATGCTTCTTGGTTGCAATGGAAAACATACTATAGATTATTTTTTACCGCTCTTTAATTTTTTTTATTATTCACGATTTCACCCACACGTCTTTTATCAACCACAAACTCCCACTATCTACTAAACTATATATTCTATTTCTTCATAACTAACTTGCAACTCACAAAAAGACATTTTAATTAAAGAGGGGCTACTGAAATTACCTTGTAAACGCGATGAAGACAGTTTTTCCAGAACTAGCGATCTGAACCTCAAATTGAAATCTGAATACCATTCATCTTCTTTTATTCACACATTACTTGACTTATCTTAAATTTTTCTTTATTTAAAACGGCTGATTTCCACATTCTGGATTACATTTCTCAAGGTCGGCCTTTCTTGTAGTAATAACATTAGTTATCAAAAAACTCCAGGCGATATCCAAAAAGGACAATATGAAAATATATCACGACGTTATGATACCATCATACGAGGTCCAATAGATGATATACACGTTAGATATTAATGGAACATAACAAATTTTTAATATTTTAACCATTTAGTTAGGAATGTAAACTTATTGATTCGCATGTTCGGAGTTTCCGAAAAAATAGAAGCAGTTCAACTAAGTTTTGTTAAAGGATATCATAACAATAATAATAAACTCTTACTTTACACGGGTCAGAATTAGGCCCAATACACAAGGACATGGTCCTGTCACTTATTCAGCCAATGGGGCAATACATTAGAAAAAAAATGGTTAACTCCAATCTCTCCCTAACTCTGACCAGTACTATACTTATATCTATCTAGCACTCAAAACAAACTTTTTAACAACCATTATAAGCATATGTATGGACAGCTTAGGTCAAGAACATTTTACTTGAAAATCATTAAGGTAATTGAAGGTCAAGGTCACTTGATATAGCCTTTTGAATTTTTTTAAAGACTAAAAGTGGTACAAAAAAAAATGTTGTCGACCATTATAGGCCTATGTGTGGATAGCTAATGTCAAGAACATTCTACTTGTAAAAATTCAGGGTCATTGAAGATCAAGGTCATTTGATATAGCCTATTAATTTTTTTAAAAAATCAATCGGGCTTAAAAAAAAATTAATTTGAAAATGAAAATTCTGTTTCCAACAAATTTTAGATAATGTAACAAGGTTTCAAAAAACACCCAAATCCTACAAATCGGAGAAAAATTAGCGGACTTTGCTAAATGTCACCGTTCTGTGATAACACATAAAGTTTCACTTCCGGTTAGAATTTTTTCCTGTAATTGGGTTCTAATTATGCCTGATAGTATATATGTATAGCTTTTGTACTCATTTCTTACATACACCGGAGGTTGGGTCACCCAACGTTGTTCTGAAAAACCGGAAGTTCTCACGCAAAAACCGGAAGTGGTAGAAAAATTTATGATGTCTTTTTATTTCTATAGGCGACTTCTCTATATTCTGTAATTTTCAAAGCGATCTTATGAAAACAAAGAGTGACAAATTTCTAATTTGCCACTCAATAAAAAAAAATTGCCAAAAAGTCAGTGCATGTGACTAACTGTATGGTATCATTGATTAAAATGTTGAAATTGGTGCTTTTGTTGATTTTCATGCATATTTATCTGAAATAACAAAGGAATGGTATTAAAACAAGGAAAAACCGACACTGAATTTGATCGGAATATTGCGAGCAAACAACAAACTGGTTGAAAAAGCCCACAACCAACATCACTGAACTTATTATATTGTCATGAAAGAAGGGTGATATGTTGGTCACCAACAACCTCCGAAAACCCTTGAATCTGGATTTGTTTACACGTAATAAATAAATAATTGAAATATTTGAATATAGATTAGATTAAGTCGGCAAATTTTTTGAACTTACTGAAGTTCTTGCATCTATAAAAACACCATATCGTTTCCTGCAAAAAATTGACGTTCAATATGTTGGCGAAACTCAAAACGGGTTGTGTACACGTGTAAGTGGTCATCGTTTTAACATTCTCCATAAAAAGATAGACCATCTACGAATCTTTCAATTCAACTAATCCATTGAAGATCTTCTTGATACTGCAAAAGGGACAGTTTCTGAAGAGACCACCAAATTTTGTTCTTTTACCTCACGGTCTAAATATCCAGCATGACAATTAAATTATACCATTTGTCGCCTCTTACAATTCTACAGCCAAAAATGCCTCTGTGATTGTGAAACGATTTTATAAAGTACGTCTGGTGACTGCTTACAAAAGGAATAAATATATGTCAAGCAGACGTAAAACATGTCCCTTTATATCAGAAACTTATATGTTTTAAGCAACTCTACGAATAAAAGATACCCGATCCAAGAGCACCTTACTTGTGGAAACTCGAATGTAATTTCATCTAAAAAATGTCAAAAACAATAGGTCAGAGAAACAAAGAACATCTTACGCACTCGTTTTTATTCTCACAGATGAGATGTTAAATTAAAAAAAGACAAGCCTGTTTCTGATAATTTCAATCGTGAAGACCATTCACTTATCGATCTCACCAATTGAGCGCATAGAAATCGACTTGCCTGAAGATGAAACTACCAAATTCTGTCAATCGAGGTTGGATTGAGACATTAAATACAACCAGTAATAAAGCAAGCAAGATAGTTCATGTCCATTAAAAGAGTCTTCAATAGAAATTCCGCCATGTCTATAAGCAGAAAATGATTGTGATATACAGAATTTTTTAATGCTCGCTTTTGTAAACTGAACAGCTTCAAATTTTCTTCCATCCTATGACTTTAATCATTTTACCAGTCTTGCAATTGACGGTGCAGTAGGCTACATCCTTTTCGAATTAATATTCATGGCAACTAGAAAGTTAATTTAAACGGATCTATTATGACAGTACATAATTCTGCTCTAGACAGAACACGCAATCTGTCTGTCCTACAAATTGTCCTCAAACCAAAGATTGTCATTGAGGTCGATAGTTAGTATTCTAATCGTACTGTGTGTTTCGGAGTCCGAAACAGGGTGACTCAGTCGTTGCATCTGATATCT